>CM064494.1:9106478-9183978 GCA_032716605.1 Paralithodes platypus
TAAAACGTTCGCCCCATTAGTTTAGCGATTTTAAGAACTTTCACCCCATATTAAGACCTTTCGTGACATTCAGGTGTCAATTTTATCCTGGCGAGCGATAGCGAGCCTGTAATTTAAGAGGAACCGGCCTTCGGCCGGGAAATTTTTCTACCGAAAAATGTACAAATTTATCTTGAAAGGGACTCAAGGGGGTGTAATCTTAAGCTTGATAGAGGTCTAGGGAACAAACTAAATACCTCCCCTTAAAAGGGTGGGTTGCGATACCTTGGTACCTTATTATGGCTAGAGGTCCTTCCTAAGCTGAATAATAGCGTCTAATAGTGGCCAGAATAGGACGCAAAAGACGTCCCCGGTACAAAAGGGGTTAATGAAAACAGAACTGTACTGTATGTGTTTTATGGCCAGTAGTTATGTTGAAGGGGCTGGTTTTCAGGACCACTGGCTTTCTCCCTCGTGTTTAGCCCCATTAGTTGTCAGATGTTAAGATGTTTGCCCCATTAGTTAGTCGATTTTAAGACCTTTCGCCCCATTTCTTCGTCAATATTTAGACCTTTCGTGCTATTTAGGTGTCGATTTTTTCCCTGGCGAACGATAGTGAGCCTGTAATGTTGGAAGAACCGGCCTTCGGCCGGGAAATTTTTCTACCGAAAAATGTACAAATTAATCTAGAAGGGGGATCTAATGGCTGTTTTTTTTTTTATTTGATGGAGGTCTAGGGAGGAAACTAGAAAAATAATGAATACATGAAAAAATCGGCCAAAATGTGAACCATCCCCCCTTAACCCTTTCTGTACCAGCGACGTCTGTTATATTATATTCTAGCTTAGGAAGGATCTGTGGTAGTTACAAGGGTTGGTTGAGATAGTTCGCAGTCTTATCGTTGCTAGAGATCCTTCCTAAACTGACTACAATCACTTAGTCGTAGCCTGAATATAACCAAAAAGTACTTCGAAGTATTGAGAAGGGGAAGAAAGAAAGTATGGGAGAATTGACCACTTGCGAGTTTCTGGCTATAAGGAAGTTGGAGCCGTAAACATCGATATTAAGGGGGGTGACCCGCTTTTTGTTATTTCTGTCCTTTTCTCTCTTTCTCTGGCTTGTATCCATTCGGCCCCATTCAGCCAACTATTTTAAGACGTTTATCCCCATCCAGGTGTCGATTTCTTCCTGGCGAGCGATAGCGAGCCAGCATTATATGAAGAAATCCGGCTTCGCCGGAGACATGTTTCTATCGAAAAATGTACAAATTTAGCCTGCTGTCAAACAAAAATAAAAAATATGCTGGCTCGCTACCGCTCACCAGTAAAAAATTGACACCTGGATGGGGATAAACGTCTTAAAACAGTAGGCTGAATGGGGCCAAATGGATACAAGCCAGAGAAAGATAGAAAAGGACAGAACAAAAACAGGTCACCCCCCTTAAACACACATATACAGTAATTATGTAGGTTTCTGATGGATAAAAGTATGTTGAATTTGGGTTTTCTGTCTTTATATAACATTACTAGAACCGTATTATAGCTAAATATCGATGTCTGCGGCTTCAACTTCCTTATAGAATGACACTCGCAAGTAGTCAATTCACCACTTGCGAGTTTCAGGCTATTAGGAAGTTGGAGCCGTAAACATTGATATCAAATATAAATACAATAATAAAAGGTATGTTGAATTGGGTTTAATGTGTATATGATTGGGTTTAATGTGTATATGATTGGGTTTAATGTATATATGATTGGGTTTAATGTGTATATGATTGGGTTTAATGTATATATGATTGGGTTTAATGTGTATATGATTGGGTTTAATGTGTATATGATTGGGTTTAATGTATATATGATTGGGTTTAATGTATATATGATTGGGTTTAATGTGTATATGATTGGGTTTAATGTGTATATGATTGGGTTTAATGTATATATGATTGGGTTTAATGTATATATGATTGGGTTTAATGTGTATATGATTGGGTTTAATGTATATATGATTGGGTTTAATGTATATATGATTGGGTTTAATGTATATATGATTGGGTTTAATGTGTATATGATTGGGTTTAATGTATATATGATTGGGTTTAATGTATATATGATTGGGTTTAAGGTGTATATGATTGGGTTTAATGTATATATGATTGGGTTTAATGTATATATGATTGGGTTTAAGGTGTATATGATTGGGTTTAATGTATATATGATTGGGTTTAATGTATATATGATTGGGTTTAAGGTGTATATGATTGGGTTAATGTATATATGATTGGGTTTAAGGTGTATATGATTGGGTTTAATGTATATATGATTGGGTTTAAGGTGTATATGATTGGGTTTAATGTATATATGATTGGGTTTAATGTATATATGATTGGGTTTAAGGTGTATATGATTGGGTTTAATGTATATATGATTGGGTTTAATGTGTATATGATTGGGTTTAATGTATATATGATTGGGTTTAATGTGTATATGATTGGGTTTAATGTATATATGATTGGGTTTAATGTATATATGATTGGGTTTAAGGTGTATATGATTGGGTTTAATGTATATATGATTGGGTTTAAGGTGTATATGATTGGGTTTAATGTGTATATGATTGGGTTTAATGTGTATATGATTGGGTTTAATGTATATATGATTGGGTTTAATGTGTATATGATTGGGTTTAATGTGTATATGATTGGGTTTAATGTGTATATGATTGGGTTTAATGTGTATATGATTGGGTTTAATGTGTATATGATTGGGTTTAATGTGTATATGATTGGGTTTAATGTGTATATGATTGGGTTTAATGTGTATATGATTGGGTTTAATGTGTATATGATTGGGTTTAATGTGTATATGATTGGGTTTAATGTGTATATGATTGGGTTTAATGTGTATATGATTGGGTTTAATGTGTATATGATTGGGTTTAATGTGTATATGATTGGGTTTAATGTGTATATGATTCTACTATGACCATATTTTATCTGGTAATCCTGGTTATTTTATGATAATTTGTATTCTGCACATGCATCATTATTGTATTTATTTATTTTGTTTGTAAACTGAGCTTACCATCCTCATATCTGTACATCTCATGTTCATCCACTAAATTGTAAAATGTGTATTTTCAGCTCATGAGGCTGCCATTCTTTAATAAACCGTTTATTATTATTATTATTATTATTACACACACACACACACACACCTACACACACACACACACACACACCACCTGCATACTTCTCAATTTTAATCATCCACTCAAATTATTATAATGAGCCTGTCGAAAATCTATATTCAGATGTTCACAAACCTTATAGAGTATATTAAGGCGGGTCACCGGTTTTGATTCTTTTATCTTTCTCTCCTTTTCTCTCTTTCACTGGCTTGTATCCATTCGGCCCCATTCAGCCAACTGTTTTAAGACGTTTATCCCCATCCATTGTATTGTATGAAAAATTTACTAATTTAGCTTGCTATCAAAACAAATATATATATATATATGCTGGCTCGCTACCGCTCGCCAGGTAAACGTCTTAAAACAGTAGGCTGAATGGGGCCGAATGGATACAAGCCAAAGTAGGCCGTTTTTTCTGGATCTTCTTTTCCCTCATGTTTAGCCCCACTAGTTTTTGAGATTTTTAGACGTTCGGCCCATTACTTTGGCGATTCTAATATCTTTAACTCCATTTCGTTGTCAATTTTAAGACCTATCGTGCCATTTAGATGTCGATTTTTTCCTGGCGAGCGATAGCGAGCCTGTAATTGTAAGAGGAACCGAAAAATGTACAAATATATCTTGAGGGAGGATCTAGCGGATGTTTTTTTTAAGTTTGAGGGATGTCTAGCGAGGAAACTAAGAATTTATGAATGAATGAATTTACAGACCGTCCGTGTCTCCTTAAGGGGAGATTTCCACTTGAGGGATTTATTTCTGGACTCCTTTCTATCTCATGTTTAGTCCCATTGCTTTTGATATTCTAAGATGTTCGCCCCATTAGTTTGGTGATTTTAGGAACCTTTGCCCTATTTCTGTCAATTTTAAGACCTTTCGTACCATTTAGGTGTCGATTTTATCCTGGCGAGCGATAGCGAGCCTGTAAATTAAGAGGAACCGGCCTTTGGCCGGGACATTTTTCTACCGAAAAATGTACAAATTTATCTTGAAAGAGGGTCTAGGGGGTGAAATTTTAAGCTTGATGGAATTCTAGGGAAGGAACTAAAAACCTCCCCTTAACCTGATATTACTTACCTTAAGGGGAGGTTTTTAGTGTGTTCCCTAGACCTCCATCAAGCTTGAAATTACACCCCCTTGAGTCCCTTTCAAGATAAATTTGTACTTTTTTCGGTAGAAAAATGTCCCGGCCAAAGGCCGGCTCCTCTTAAATTACAGGCTCGCTATCGCTCGCCAGGATAAAATCGACACCTGAATGGTACGAAAGGTCTTAATATGGGGTGAAAGTTCTCAAAATCGCTAAACTAATGGGGCGAACGTTTTATAATATCAAAAGCAATGGGGCTAAACATGAGGGTGAAAGGGGTCAAGAAAAAAATCCCTCAAGTGGAGATCTCCCCTTAACGTATCCAATATGGATATATATATATATATATTAGTGAGGCACAAAATATATTAGGTTAGTGTTAAGGGGACATGGGCCGGTTTTCTGGACCACTGGCTTTCTCCCTCATGTTTAGCCCCATTAGTTTTCAGATGTTAAGATGTTTGCCCCATTAGTTAGTCGATTTTTAGACCTTTCGCCCTATTTCTTCGTCAATATTTAGACCTTTCGTGCTATTTAGGTGTCGATTTTTTCCCTGGCGAACGATAGTGAGCCTGTAATGTTGGAAGAACCACATTTATCTGCCGAAAAATGTACAAATTAATCTAGAGAAGGAGATCTAATGGATGTATTTTATTTTTATTTTTATTTTTTTTTTTTGATCGAGGTCTAGAGAGGAAACTAGAAAAATAATGAATACGTGCAAAAAACGCCCAAAATAACGATAGTCTTTCAAACACTCGCACTACAACTGGTCTTGCAGTCAGCTCGCGCAGGGGAGGTAGTCGATGTTTTGGGGAACCCCTTCTCCCTCATGTTTAGCATATTAGTTTTGAGATTTTAAGATGTTCGTTCCGTTAGTTTGGCGATTTTGAGACCTTTCGCCCCAATTTTTTGTCAATATTTAGACATTCGTGCCATTTAGGTGTCGATTTTTTCATGGCGAGCGATAGCGAGCCTGTAATTTTAGAAGGAACCGGCCTTCGGCCGGGAAATTTTCTACCGAAAAATGTACAAATTTATCTTGAAAGGCGTTCTAAGGGGTGTTTCTCTAAGCTTGATGGAGGTCTAGCGAGGAAACTAACAAATCTATTTATACATGAATTAATAGACCAACCACCCAGCCCCTAGCCCCTTAAACGCAACATGATGCTAATATACCGGTTTGATAGCCAGCCACGTCATTCCTCTCTTTGGCCGGGACAATTATTATAAGACAACTAAATATAATAGTGAACTTGTGCAGCTGTTTGGAATGGTGACCGGTCAACTCAACCAGTAGACCATTTCAACCAGTAGCTCTCAACCAGTACCAAATCAACCAATACGGTTAGGTTAGGTTAGGTTAGGTTAGTACTATATTTTGGCACTGGTTTGGTTGGTCTGGGTTAATTTGGCACTGGTTGAGAGCTACTGGTTGTAATGGTTAGGTTAGGTTAGGTTAGTACTATATTTTGGCACTGGTTTGGTTGGTCTGGGTTAATTTGGCACTGGTTGAGAGCTACTGGTTGAAATGGTTAGGTTAGGTTAGTACTATATTTTGGCACTGGTTTGGTTGGTTTGGGTTAATTTGGCACTGGTTGAGAGCTACTGGTTGAAATGGTTAGGTTAGGTTAGTACTATATTTTGGCACTGGTTGAGAGCTACTGGTTGAAATGGTTAGGTTAGGTTAGGTTAGTACTATATTTTGGCACTGGTTTGGTTGGTCTGGGCTAATTTGGCACTGGTTGAGAGCTACTGGTTGAAATGGTCTACTGGTTGAGATGACATGGAACCGTTTAGAATAGGAGCGATGGATGGATGAGGGACTAATACAAATATATGTACATTATTTATAATATTTGTTTATATTCACATTGAACTTAGTGTTTCTCGTGAGGCATATTACTTTATCCATAAACTTGATTAAGGGGGTGGTGACCTGTTTTTGTTCTGTCCTTTTCTATCTTTCTCTGGCTTGTATCCATTTGGCCCCATTCAGCCTACTGTTTTAAGACATTGATCCCCATCCAGGTGTTATTTTTAAGCATATTTGTTATTTTTGTTTGACAGCAGGCTAAATTTGTAAATTTTTCGATAGAAAAATGTCTCCGGCGAAGCCGGATTTCTTCATATAATGCTGGCTCGCTATCGCTCGCCAGGAAAAAATCGACACCTAGATGGGGATAAACGTCTTAAAATAGTTGGCTGAATGGGGCCGAATGGATACAAGCCAGAGAAAGAGAGAAAAGGACAGAAATAACAAAAAGCAGGTCACCCTCCTTAAGGGGAGGTATTTAGTTTGTTCCCTAGACCTCCATCAACCTTAAAATTACACCCCCTCGAGTCCCTTTTAAGATAAATTTGTACATTTTTCGGTAGAAAAATTTCCCGGCCGAAGGCCGGTTCCTCTTAAATTGCAGGCTAGCTATCGTTCGCTAGGATAAAATAGACACCTGAATTGCACGAAAGGTCTTAATATGGGGTGAAAGTTCTTAAAATCGCTAAACTAATGGGGCAAACGTTTTATAATATCAAAAGCAATGGGGCTAAACATGAGGGAGAAAGGGGTCAAGAAAAAAATCCCTCAAGTGGAGACCTCCCCTTAATACAGTAATTCCCTGTATATTTATAGTGAGTGTTTATATATATATATATATATATATATATATATATATATATATATATATATATATATATATATATATAAAAGGATCACCTCGTAACTCATGTCACATTCACAAGGACAAATGTTCAGATTAATTTCTGGCTAATATTATATAAAATAGTAAAAGGTGGTTCAGTGTTGTGTTTGTGCGTGTGTTTGTGCTTTAAGTAGTGTAAGGGGTAAGAGGTATGGCTGGAGGAGGCCTTGGGTGGGGTGCGGCTGTAACGTAACATGGCGGGGGACTCTTAAGGGGACCCACCTCGCTTTTTTTTTCTCTTTCTCTCCCTCTCTCTTTGGCTTGTATCCATTCGGCCCCATTTAGCCTACTGTTTTAAGACGCTTACCCCCATCCAGGTGTTAATATTTTTTTGGCGAGCGGTAGCCAGCCAGCATATATATATTTTTGTTTTACAGCAAGCTAAATTTTTACATTTTTCGATAGAAAAATGTCTCCGGCGAAGCCGGTTACTCCATACAATGCTGGCTCGCTAACGCTCGCCAGGAAGAAATCGACACCTGGATGGGGATAAACGTCTTAAAACAGTTGGCTGATAGGGGCAAAATGGATACAAGTCAAAGAAAGAAAGAAAAGGAGAGAAAGATAAACAAAAAAAAGCAGGTGACCCCCCTTAATTGTAACCAGGTGAGGGATGCTTCCGGCCCCCCCGGGGGGGGGGGGGTGGGGGGGGGGTTAAGGGGTACATGGCTGTGGTAGAGGGGAGGGGGGGTGTTGGGTAAAGCAGCGAGATGATAATGTAAAGGGGAAGGAAGGGTTGGGGATGGAGAGAGAGAGAGGGAAGGAAAGGATGGGAGTGGGAGGAAGTAGGTTGTCGTGGAATACAGGCTTAATCTTACAGTTCCGAATTTCATCTTACCATCGAGTACAAGAATATATATATATATATATCACGTATATTTGGAATTACAGTACTTATCTCTCTCTCTCTATATATATATATATATATATAATAATAATAATAAACGGTTTATTAAAGAATGGCAGCCTCATGAGCTGAAAATACACATTTTACAATTTAGTGGATGAACATGAGATGTACAGATATGAAAATGGTAAGCTCAGTTTACAATGGGTGAGTCTAATATACTTTACATTAAAACAAGAAATTAATACAATAATGTGTGTGTGTGTGTGTGTCGTGTTCCCTTAAACATAGTGTTGTTATATAATTAATTATATATATATATATATATATATATATATATATATATACAGTATATATAAATAGTGTGTTAACTAATATACTTTCTTTGTTCTCTTACAGGTAAGTTATTGTCTCCCGGTGGCTTGTTGGCAGAGTCGGGTGGTGAGTAATTAACTGTTTCATTTTATATTAGTTACTGCTGTGGATAATAACTCGGTAAAGCCGGTATCACACGAGAGCTTTTATAGTCAACATTCGATGAGCAACATTTTGCTGGCAACATTTCTGGATTATCTTACACTGGTATCGGAAACTTGACTGATGGTAGATCAACTTAGGTGACCGAAATAGAATGAATGTTGACCTCAAAAGCTGCCAGACCAGTGTTAAGGATAAATGTTGAGTGAAAAAACGCTCGTGTGATACCGGCTTAAGGGGAGGTATTTAGTTTCTTCCCTAGAACTCCATCAAGCTTAAAATTACACCCCCTAGACCCCCTTTCAAGATAAATTTGTACATTTTTCGGTAGAAAAATTTCCCGGCCCAAGGCCGGTTCCTCTCAAATTACAGGCTCGCTATCGCTCGCCAGGAAAAAATCGACACCTAAATGGCACGAAAGTTCTTAAAATTGACAGAAGTGGGGCGAAAGTTCTTAAAATCACCAAACTAAAGGGGGCGAGCGTCTTATAATCTAAAAAGCAATGGGGCTAAACATGAGAGAGAAAGGGGTCCAGAAAAAAATCCCTCAAGTGGAAACCTCCCCTTAAGTTGCAGTTGGTGAGGAGTATCCTTTATAATCATTGTTTTAGCCATTTTTGAACAATGTGTTTTTAGTTTACCCCGAGACATAGAAACACGCCTCTCCAGACCCGATTCAAACTAAAAAAACGTTCCCCAGACCCCCTTCAAACTAAAAAAACGTCCCCCAGACCCCCTTTAAGTTAAATATGTACATTTTTCGATAGAAAAATGTCCCGGCCGAAGGCCGATTTCTCCCAAATTACAGGGCTCGCTATCGCTCGCCCAGGAAAAATTGACACCTTATTGGGTTGAAGCATCTTATAATCGCCAAACTAATGAGGTGAAACGTCTTAAAATATACAAACTAATGGAGTAAAACAGGGAGGATCGAAATTGGCCCGCCCTGCACCTAATAGGGTTAATGACCTGGAGTAGTTAATACAGCATCCTACTCGTATCTCTGACCGCCGATTGGTCCTTTACTTATTTCTAACCTCTAATCCTTCTGCTTACATATAAATCACATAGACCAGATTTGCACTAGGATATTAGCCATTATCACTACTACTATCACCATTATCACTACTACTATCACCATTATCACTACTACTATCACCATTATCACTACTACTATCACCATTATCACTACTACTATCACCATTATCACTACTACTATCACCATTATCACTACTACTATCACCATTATCACTACTTCTATCACCATTATCACTACTACTATCACCATTATCACTACTACTATCACCATTATCACTACTATCACCATTATCACTACTACTATCACCATTATCACTACTACTATCACCATTATCACTACTACTATCACCATTATCACTACTACTATCACCATTATCACTACTACTATCACCATTATCACTACTACTATCACCATTATCACTACTACTATCACCATTATCACTACTTCTATAAGGTAGCGCTAACGAGCTTGACAATAATCTTGACCCCTTTATCTTCTCGTAACTCAAAAGGGCCTAGAGCAAACTGGCTGTATATATCCACACCTATTTCCCGGCGGGCTCTTCCCAAATGATAGACATGTCAGCTCGATTGCTTTCATTCATTTTGAGTTATGAGAAGCTTAAGGGGTCAAGATGATACTGTCAAGTTCGTTGGCGCTACCTAACAATCACCATACTCTTCACTACTGTAATGACGCACAGATACACAGACTCATAGACAGACACAGTGATTACAATACTACGCCAATACGACGGGGGGTGGGGGGGGGGGGGTATACAACAAATAATCTATGTTCAATTCTCTGCAATCTCTCTCTCTCTCCGCCGCAATGTTGCATCTCTCTCACAACAAATAATCTATATTCATCGATATAAACCAAACACATGGACCACAAAAATGATATTGTGATCAAATACACAAATATGTACTTCGTGAATGACTAACGTCAAACAGAGGGCGAGAGAAGACTTGAAGGGGAGATGGGACGTTTTTCTGGTCCCCTTTCTCTCTCATGTTTAGCCCCATTAGTTTTCAAATGTTCAGACGTTCGGCCCATTAGTTCGGCGATTTTATGACCTTTCGCCCCATTTGTTTGTCAATATTAAGACTTTTCGTGTCATTTAGGTGTTGATTTTTAACTGGCGAGCGATAGCGAGCCTCTATATTAACAGGAACCGTCCGGCCAGGACATTTTTCTATCGAAAAATTTACAAAGTTACCTTGAAGGAGGATCTTGGGGACCCCCGGGGGGTCCCCCACCCCAAGCTTGATAGAGGTCTAGGGAGGAAACTATATATATATATATATATATATATATATATATATATATATATATATGTTATATAATTATCTATATAATATATATATATATATATTATAATATATATATATATACAGTATATATATATATTACATACATATATATATATATATATATATATATATATATATAAATTAGCAAACAAACCAGCCCATCCCGCCTTGAACCAGTTAGTGTAATAACAGATCCCGCCTCATTTGGCCCCCTCAGCAGGGAGGGAGGGAGGGAGGGAGGGAGGGAGGGCGAGGCATGCAGCCCACCTCTGACACATTAATCACGTGTAGATAAAGTCACAATGAGCCAAGACCTGTTTGTTGCACGCGGGGGCACGAGGGCCTATTTGGTTCCCCCTAGCAGCCATTGTGCATACCTTCCGATAGTCTTCTGGTGTCGTCCATACGCTTAACCGTTTCAGTACCATGGGGTTTCGTTTTAATGTAATATGGCTAACACAAGACGGTTTGATCAAACTTAGAACATCATTATCCCAGTGCGACTTATTGCCTGGTCAGGGAATATCACGTGATGCTGATATCCGCTACTGAAATGCATAATGTGAAGGGGAGATCTCCACTAGGGGGATTTTTTTCTTGACCCCTTTCTCCCTCATGTTTAGCCCCATTGCTTTTGATATTATAAAACGTTCGCCCCGTTAGTTTGGCGATTTTAAGAACTTTCACCCCATTTTAAGACCTTTCGTGCCATTCAGGTGTCGATTTTATCCTGGCGAGCGATAGCGAGCCTGTAACTTAAGAGGAAACGGCCTTCGGCCGGGACATTTTTCTACCGAAAAATGTACAAATTAATCTTGAAAGGGACTCAAGGGGGTGTAATTTTAAGCTTGATGGAGGTCTAGGGAACAAACTAAATACCTCCCCTTAAGTATGCTATAAGGAAAGATAGAAGGTAATAGGTCAAGATGAAAAGATTAGAGGGTGAAATGCTGAGGAAAGGGAGGGTTTAACACTATCTGGTGCAACGTCTTGGGGGTTATTATGGTATTTGGGTTAACCATGGAGGTTTTCAATTGTTTTAGCCATTTTCGAACAAAGTATTTTTAGTTTACCCCCAAGACTTAGAAAAACGCCTCTCCAGACCCCCTTCAAAGTAAAAAATAACGTCCCCCAGACCCCCTTCAAACTAAAAAAATAACGTCCCCCAGACCCCCTTCAAACTAAACAAATATCGTCCCCCAGACCCCCTTCAAGCCAAATGTGTACATTTTTCGGTAGAAAAATTTCCCGGCCAAAGGCCGGTTTCTCCCAAATTGAAGGCTCGCTATCGCTCGCCCAGGAAACATCGACACCTTATTGGGTTGAACCATCATATAATCGCCAAACTAATGAGATGAATCGTCTTAAAATCTCTAAACTAATGGAGTAAAACTGGGAGGCTCCAGATTGGCCCGCCCTGCACCTAATAGGGTTAATACAGAACTATAGCTTACATCACATAGGGTATACAAGATGGCGGTGTGAGTAAAGCAGTTGGCATGACTCTCCTGCAGGTGAGCTGGGGAACAATAACAGGAGAGCTTGATACAGACTAGTAACACACATAACAAAGCCACTCCAACAGCTTCCTCTCTCTATACACTCTTCAGAACAATAGGAAAAGTAGAATGTAGATACGAGGTGCCGTTGTAAAGGCTTATCCCTCAATACCTTCACCTGATCTGATCATCTGATGGTTCATGAGTCAATCTAACCCTGGGATATATTCAGGTTGTGGTAGATTGAATATGGTATACATTGGCAACCTCTGAGTCATAAATGCGTGAAAGGGTTAAATATGGTATAAATTGGATAGGTTACATAATTTAAACATAGATAATTATAATGTGAAACTGGCAAAATATACAAACCAAAAACTTATACGAACACACTAAAAAGACAACACCACTAATCAACATCGTCCGATAGTTTTAAACTAGGCCGCCTTAGATTTGGATTGGGTGGATTAGTTTAAGGGGAGGTTTCCACTTGAGGGATTTTTTTTCGAACTTCCTTCTCCCTCATGTTTAGCCCCATTGCTTTTGAGATTTTAAGACGTTTGCCCTATTAGTTTGACGATTTTAATAACTTTCGCCCCATTTCTGTCAATTTTAAGACCTTTCGTGCCATTTAGGTGTCGATTTTTTCCTGGCGAGCGACAGCGAGCCTGTAACTTAAGAGGAATCGGCCTTCGGCCGGGATTTTTTTTTACCGAAAAATGTACATATTTATCTTGAAAGGGGGTCAAGGGGATGTAATTTTAAGTTTGATGGAGGTCTAAGCAACACACTAGAAACCTCCCCTTAAGGTTGGTGTTTAAGTTAGATTACGAATAGTTTAGTTTAGGTTAGGTTAGGTTAGGTTAGAATTGTGTGGTTTAGGTATTTAGTTTGTTCCCTAGACCTCCATCAACCTTAAAATTACACCTTCTTGAGTCCCTTTCAAGATAAATTTGTACATTTTTCGGTAGAAAAATTTCCCGGCCGAAAGGTCTTAATATGGGGTGAAAGTTCTTAAAATCGCTAAACTAATGGGGCAAACATTTTATAATATCAAAAGCAATGGGGCTAAACATGATGGAGAAAGGGGTCAAGCAAAAAATCCCTCAAGTGGATATCTCCCCTTAAAAGAAGTAGTGTATGCATGTTTTGAGTCGACCATACGGGACGCTATGTATCAATATGTAGGACTGGTGAGAAGTGTGTTGCATATAGCGAGTAAGCGTGGTGGTGAGGCAGCAATAGAGGAGAGATATTAGTAGTGGTCATATTAACCCCTTCAGACTCATATGACGCAGAGGTTGCCAGATTAGCAATAATAAATAGAGTTCTCTCACTCTTATAATTACCTCTCCAAAATTTGTTTTCTGCCCACAGCTAACTCAAAGACAACTGCAGAGGTTGAAGTAAATAAACTAAAGGTTTCTAAATACCCCTGATGGTAACAAAGGCTTTAAAGTATCCCCAATAGGCTCAAAATCGCGTCATATGTGGGAGAAGTTTAAGGGAGCGCAGCTCGTCTTTTTTCTCTTTCTCTCCCTCTCGACTTGGCTTGTATCCATTTGGCCCCATTCAGCCTACTGTTTTAAGACGTTTACCCCCATCCAGGTGTCAATATATATATTTTTGTTTTGACAGCTAGCTAAATTTGGTAGAAAAATGTCCGACGTAGCCGGATTTCTCCATACAATGCTGTCTCGCTATCGCTCGCCAGGAAGAAATCGACACCTGGATGGGGATAAACGTCTTAAAACAGTTGGCTGAATGGGGCCGAATGAATACAAGCCAGGGAAAGAGAAAAAAGGAGAGAAAGAAAAATCCGGTGACCACCCTTAAGGCACGCTAAGACCACACACACGCCATACACACCACTTTGGGAACCCCAGACACACGCATTTACTTCAATAAGGCGGCGTCACACGAGCGATTTTTCCGCCAATTTTTAAGGGCAATTGTAGTCAAACAGCTTCAAAATTTAAGTTGCATCAAAAATTAAGCTACCAAACATAATCTACCTTCGATCTAGTTTCCGATTCCAGTGCGAAAGAGACTCAAAATAGTACCAGAAAAAAATTGCTCGTCGAAAATTGCCGGAGAAAGCGCTCGTGTGACACCACCTATATTCACTTGTTTTTATACATCCACATTTTGCTTATAATACCCGATAAAATAAAACGCACACTTACTGATGTTTTAATCAGTTTAAGGGGGGATGGCCCGGTTTTCTGGACCACTTTCTCCCTCATGTTTAGCCCCATTAGTTTTCAGATGTTAAGATGTTTGCCCCATTAGTTAGTCGATTTTAAGACCTTTCGCCCCATTTCTTGTCAATATTTAGACCTTTTGTGCTATTTAGGTGTCGATTTTTTCCCCTGGCGAACGATAGTGAGCCTGTAATGGTGGAAGAACCGGCCTTTGGCCGGGACATTTTTCTACCGAAAAATGTACAAATTAATCTAGAAGGGGGATCTAATGGATGTTTTTTTTTTAATTTGATGGAGGTCTAGGGAGGAAACTAGAAAAAATAATGAATACATACAAAAATCGCCCAAAAAGTGAACCATCTTTGAGTCGCATACAGTCCTTCCAGTTTTTGGTTGAGACAAATATAACTCTGGCGCTGTAGTTGTTTGGCCAAGACGATCACCACGGTAACCTGTTGTAACCTAACGCATCCTATTTTAAGGGGGGTCACCTGTTTTGTTTTTTATCTTTATCTCCTTTTCTCTCTTTCCCTTGCTTGTATCCATTCGGCCCCATTCAGCCAACTGTTTTAAGACGTTTATTCCCATCCAGGTGTCGATTTCTTCCTGGCGAGCGATAGCAAGCCAGCATTGTATGGAGAAATCCGGCTTCGCCGGCGACATTTTTCTATTGAAAATGCACACATTTAGCTTGCTGTCAAAAAAAAAATATATATATGCTGGGTCGCTACCGCTCGCCAAGAAAATATTGACACCTGGATGGGTGTAAGTGTCTTAAAACAGTAGGCTGAATGGGGCCGAATGGATACAAGCCAAAGATAGAGGGAGAGATAGAGAAAAAAAGCGAGGTGGGCTCCCTTAACTGAACCTATCCAATTCTATCCTAACCTATCCTCCCCTACTCTAACCTAACCTAACCTAACCTAACCTACTCTAACCTACTCTAACCTAACCTAACCTAACCTAACCTAACCTAAGCGTTAAGTTAGGGTGAATTGAGATGAAGGATTATTAGGTTTGGGTAACTTAAATTGGTCTAGGTTAGGTTATCTTAGGTTAGGGTTGGGTAGGTTAGGTTTGGTTAAGTTAAGTTATATTAACCCTCTCCGACATATGACGCGATTTTGAGCCTATTGGGGATACTTTAAAGTATTTTTTTACCATCAGGGTCATTTAGAAACCTTTAGTTTAGTTACTTCAACCTCTGCAGTTGTCTTTGAGTTAGCTGTGGGCAGAAAACTACTTTTGCGGAGGTAATTATATGAATGAGAGAATTCTATTTTTTAATGCTAATCTGGCAACCTCTGCGTCATAAATGCGTGAAAGGGTTAAGCTTAGTTAAGATATCTTGAGTAAGGCTACGTTAGGAGAATATGGCCGTTCTAGTTGTGACCGTAGCGGAGTGTGGCCATTTTAACTTTTACAACATAACCCGTCCATTCACCAACTCTCTGCAAACTCTCTATCTTTGCCACAATGTTGCATCTCTCGCTATTCTATCGCTACTACAATAAGCAGTGTTCCTCAGAGCTTTTCCACTGTATACCACCTCCTCTACGTAGGGTACTTGGTATCCGTCTTTCAACACAATCCCACCCCTACTCTGTGCAACTCTCCAATCCAAGTGTGAAACGTTACTTTCAGTCTTTCTTCTATTCAACAACTGAGCTCTGGAACTCTCTCTCAGAATCAGTCTTTCCCTCCTCCAATGACCTAAATTGCTCCAAACTCCGTGTGTCCAGGCATTTTGGCTCGAACATCCCTTGATATTGGCCCTGTCACTCTTTCAACTCTGGAGGAGTCACTCGCTATAGGCAGTTATGCCTTTTGTCTCCATCACTCACATAGACCAAAAACCAAAAAGTAACATCAGGTGACAGGAGCCGCATAAAAGTAACATCAGGTGACAGGAGCCGCATAAAAGTAACATCAGGTGACAGGAGCCGCATAAATCACCAAACCATTAACTTCTTTAGTTGCCACTCCAAATTTACTGGTTGCCCCAAAGCCATAAATTAAGGGGGGTCACCGGCTTTGTTTAGGTTTCTCTCCTTTTCTCTCTTTCCCTGACTTGCATCCATTCGGCCCCATTCAGCCAACTGTTTTAAGACGTTTATCCCCATCCAGGTGTCGATATCTTCCTGGCGAGCGATAGCGAGCCAGCATTGTATGGAGAAATCCGGCTTCGCCGGAGGCATATTTCTATCGAAAAATTTATAAATTTAGCTTGGTGTCAAAAAAAATATATATATATGCTTATATTGACACCTGAATTGGGTAAGCGTCCTAAAACAGTAGGCTGAATGGGGCCGAATGAATGCAAGCCAAAGAGAGAGGGAGAGAAAGAGAAAAAAAGCGAGGTGGACTCCCTTAAAGTAAATGCACAGAAGCTACTCCCGAACCACCGTGTTAGTCTTCTACTGAGCACCTTGCTACTGAGCGTCATTACCATACTCGGCGGTGATGGTGATATATTGTGGTGTGCTGGGGTGGGTGTGACTGGCGAAGGTAATTTGGAATGACAGGGGTTCAAATGTTCTTGTATACCACTAGTCTATTCACTATATTGTGGTGTGCTGCGGTGTGTGACTGGCGAGGGTAATTTGGAATGATAGGAGTTCAAATGTTCTTGTATACCACTAGTCTATTCACTATATTGTGGTGTGCTGGGGGGTGTGACTGGCGAGGGTAATTTGGAATGATAGGAGTTCAAATGTTCTTGTATACCACTAGTCTATTCACTATATTGTGGTGTGCTGGGGTGTGTGACTGGCGAGGGTAATTTGGAATGATAGGGGTTCAAATGTTCTTGTATACCACTAGTCTATTCACTATATTGTGGTGTGCTGGGGTGTGTGACTGGCGAGGGTAATTTGGAATGACAGGGGTTCAAATGTTCTTGTATACCACTAGTCTATTCACTATATTGTGGTGTGCTGGGGTGTGTGACTGGCGAGGGTAATTTGGAATGATAGGGGTTCAAATGTTCTTGTATACCACTAGTCTATTCACTATATTGTGGTGTGCTGGGGTGTGTGACTGGCGAGGGTAATTTGGAATGATAGGGGTTCAAATGTTCTTGTATACCACTAGTCTATTCACTATTCCTAGGTTAGACGTGTTGTACCCTAGCCTATTGTAACTCGAGTAGGGTTGCACCAAACAGGCTGTACATCCACACCTACTTAACCCTCTCCGACATATGACGCGATTTTGAGCCTATTAGGGATACTTTAAAGCCTTTGTTACCATCAGGGGTATTTAGAAACCTTTAGTTTAGTTACTTCAACCTCTTCAGTTGTCTTTGAGTTAGCTGTGTGCAGAAAACTAATTTTGGAGAGGTATTTATAAGAGTGAGAGAACTATTTCTTATTGCTAATCTGGCAACCTCTGTGTCATATGAGTCTGAAGGGGTTAACCCGTCCAATTCCAGCGACGGTTACTAGCCGTCAGTAAATAAGTCACTCCCCAGTCCCAGCAACGGCTAGGAACCGTCAGTAATGTACTTTCCTTGTAACTGCCTATACCAGGCTGTGCCTGGTACCACGACCGACCCTTTTGAGCACTGCTCTCGATATTGCAACAATTCTCAGCTTATATAAAACCCACTTGAGAGAGCCAGTCTTCCTTCATCTCTTGAGGTGGAAGGTTGTTCTATCTTGCCATTTTGGCCACATTGCTTGGGACTGGGGGGGACTTTTATTACTGTATCCTCCGGTACAGTAGGGGTTAATGTTCGACTTTTTCAAATGGTAAAAATATCAGCTTAACTGCCAAGTTCTTTTTGCCTAATGAAAGGTGGATCGGGATTTCTAGACTCGTGATAGTGAAGAGACTATAGAGTTTGTGGATTGGCTGGTCTCATTCCACTTCTTTCAGAAATTGAATAATAACGTTTTATATAATATAGAATATAAAAAAAGTTAGTACATCGACACCAGCGTATGTATAATTATGGTCTCGAACAATTGTAATCCTATATTCAATATATTTAATAAATTTCGTTATTAATCCACTCATAAGCAATTATTCATATATAAAATTACAGACTGTGATTAAGCTTTCCAAGGGCATACTCATTTCCAGGCTTATAATAACAAAACAATATTGACACTCGGAACTGCTCCATAATGCCATTGTTTAGCCATTCAGAAAGGTTAAATTACCTTTCACTCTGTTACACCTTGACCTGCCATTACCCATAACACGTATAACTAACGGTGTAATGTATAATTACTTTGGCATTACCTTACCATCTGTACCCCACTAAGGTGTACCCTGCTTTATTATGGCCGTGCCCGGTGGTAGGTGGTCGGTGGTGAGGGCCCGGTGGCGTTCATGGCATATAATCATAAACATTACCTGATTTGTGGCCGCATACACCTCCCTCCCCAGGACCCACCCACCCACCCTCCCGCCACATACACCTCCCTCCCCAGCACCCACCCACCCACCCTCCCGCCACATACACCTCCCTCCCCAGGACCCACCCACCCACCCTCGCGCCACATACACCTCCCTCCCCAGCACCCACCCACCCACCCTCCCGCACATACACCTCCTCCCCAGGACCCACCACCCTCCCGCCACATACACCTCCCTCCCCAGCACCCACCCACCCTCGCGCCACATAACCTCCCTCCCCAGCACCCACCCACCCTCCCGCCACATACACCTCCCTCCCAGGACCCACCCACCCTCCCGCCACATACACCTCCCTCCCAGCACCCACACCCTCCCGCCACATACACTCCCCAGCACCCACCCACCCCCCGCCACATACACCCAGCCCTCACCTCCTCCCCAGGACCCCACCCACCCTCCCGCCACATACACCTCCCTCCCCAGACCCACCCACCCTCCCGCCACATACACTCCCTCCCCAGCACCCACCCACCTCACCCTCCCAGCACCACACCCCCGCCACATACACCTCCCTCCCCAGCACCCACCCACCCTCCCGCCACATACACCTCCCTCCCCAGGACCCACCCCACCTCCCGCCACATACACCTCCCTCCCCAGCACCCACCCACCCTCCCGCCACATACACCTCCCTCCCCAGCACCCACCCACCACCCTCCCGCCACATACACCTCCCTCCCCAGCACCCACCCACCCTCCCGCCACATACACCTCCCCAGCACTCACCCACCCCGCCACATACACCTCCTCCCCAGCCAGCACCCACCCACCCTCCCGCCACATACACCTCCCTCCAGCACTCACCCTCGCCACATACACCTCCCTCACCCAGCACCCACCCACCCTCCCGCCACATACACCTCCCTCCCCAGCACCCACCCACCCTCCCGCCACATACACCTCCCTCCCCAGGACCCACCCACCCACCCTCGCGCCACATACACCTCCCTCCCCAGCACCCACCCACCCTCCCGCCACATACACCTCCCTCCCCAGGACCCACCCACCCACCTCCCGCCACATACACCCTCCCTCCCCAGCACCCACCCACCCACCCTCCCGCCACATACACCTCCCTCCCCAGCACCCACCCACCCACCCTCCCGCCACATACACCTCCCTCTCCAGCACCAACCCACCCACCCTCCCGCCAAATACACCTCCCTCCCCAGCACCCACCCACCCACCCTCCCGCCACATACACCTCCCTCCCCAGCACCCACCCACCCTCCCGCCACATACACCTCCCTCCCCAGCACCCACCCACCCACCCTCACGCCACATACACCTCCCTCCCCAGCACCCACCCACCCACCCTCCCGCCACATCTGCTGTAGTCCCCTCGGTAACTGGATGTGGACAGCGGACCGAATGTTGTGCTTCTGTCATTTCAAGGCGAGATATCGACTTGAGGGATTTTTTTCTGGACCCCTTTCTCCCTCATGTTTAGCCCCATTGCTTTTGAGATTTTAAGACAGTCGCCCCATTAGTTTGGCGGTTTTAAGAACTTTCGCCCCATTTCCGTCAATTTTAAGACCTTTCGTGCAATTTAGGTGTCGATTTTATCCTGGCGAGCGATAGCGAGCCTGTAATTTAAGAGGAACCGGCTTTCAGCCGGGACATTTTTCTACCGAAAAATGTACAAATTTATCTTGAAAGGGGCTCAAGGGGGTGTAATCTTAAGCTTGATGGATATCTAGAGACCAAACTAAAAACCTCCCTTTAAATGCCTGTTCGCACTACTGTATAATATATCAGTAGTATCTTTAATTATATTCTAGCTTTATTTATGCGATATTGTGCAGTTTAAGAAGGATCTGCACAGCTTCTTGCTCTGACTTAAATTTCTTCAAACTCCGTGTGTCCAGGCATTTTGGCTCGAACGTCCCTTGATTTTGGCCCTGTCACTCTTTCAGCTATGAGGGAGGCACTCGCTACAGGCAGTTCTGCCTTTTGTCTGCGTCACTCACATAGACAAAAAATAATACGCTTAATTAAAATAATTCCAAGCCTGTTAACCCTTTCACGTTTTTATGACGCAGAGGTTGCCAGATTAGCAATAAGAAATAGAGTTTTCTCACTCTTATAATTACCTCTCCAAAATTAGTTTTCTGCCCACAGCTAACTCAAAGACAACTGCAGAGGTTGAAGTAACTAACTAAAGGTTTTGAAATACCCCTGATGGTAACAAAGGCTTTAAAGTATCCCTAATAGGCTCAAAATTGCGTCAAGAACGTGAGAGGGTTAAATGCTGGAAACCTTTTTTAAACTGAATCAAATGGTCTAACAGTAGCCAACATCAAGTTAATAACACGTCGCTGGGACAGAAGGGGTTAAGGCGGATTAACCCTTTCACGTTCTTGACGCAATTTTGAGCCTATTGGGGATACTTTAAACCCTTTGTTACCATCAGGGGTATTTAGAAACCTTTAGTTTAGTTACTTCAACCTCTGCAGTTGTCTTTGAGTTAGCTGTGTTGAGCCTATTGGGGATACTTTAAAGCCTTTGTTACCATCAGGGGTATTTAGAAACCTTTAGTTTAGTTACTTCAACCTCTGCAGTTGTCTTTGAGTTAGCTGTGTTGAGCCTATTGGGGATACTTTAAAGCCTTTGTTACCATCAGGGGTATTTAGAAACCTTTAGTTTAGTTAACATAAGAACATAAGAAGGAGTCTGCAGTTAGCCGATTGGCCTAAGGGCTCAACACTCTAATACCCTGAGGATCATCTTACCAAAACGGTTAGAGATTAACGCAGGATTACGGGGGTCTGCAGAGCGCTGATTGGCCCAACCCTGCTGATAGTTACTTCAACCTCTGCAGTTGTCTTTGAGTTAGCTGTGTTGAGCCTATTGGGGATACTTTAAAGTCTTTGTTACCATCAGGGGTATTTAGAAACCTTTAGTTTAGTTACTTCAACCTCTGCAGTTGTCTTTGAGTTAGCTGTGGGCAGAAAACTAATTTTGGAGAGGTAATTATAAGAGTGAGAGAACTCTATTTAGGATTGCTAATCTGGCAACCTCTGCGTCATATGGTCGTGAGAGGGTTAACACAAGCAGTATTACCGATAGCCTTCGATCGGCAGTTTAATCCTACCAACATTTCTGGTTCAAGTGTCGGCAACCAGACTGAGGGTGAGGGTGCATTATCATATTTTGGCTGTAGTCTAATAAAACTTTAAGGGGATAGTGGCCGGGTTTTTTTTTGTGGGGGCTATTAAGGGGAGGTATTTAGTTTGTTCCCTAGACCACCTGTTTTTTTCTCTTTCTCTCCTTTTCTCTCTTTCTCTGGCTTGTATCCATTCGGCCCCATTCAGCCAACTGTTTTAAGACGTTTATCCACATCCAGGTGTCGATTTCTTCCTGGCGAGCGATAGCGAGCCACATTGTATGGAGAAATCCGGCTTTGCCGGAGAAATTTTTCTATCGAAAAATGTACAAACTTAGCTTGCTGTCCAAAACAAATATATATATGCTGGCTCGCCAGGAAAACATTGACACCTGGATGGGGGTAAACGTCTTAAAAAAGTAGGCTAAATGGGGCCGAATGGATACAAGCCAAAGAGAGAGGGAGAGAAAGAGAGAAAAAAACGAGGTGGGCTCCCTTTACCTTTATCTCTCGGCTGACTAAGACAGACATATTTTGGAGTAAATCGACGTTTGCAATTGCCTAATGATCTGGTGGGTTAGCGTGCAGTGGCTTCTGGTGGTGGTGGTGGTGCTGGTGAGGGTATATCAACGTATCAGGCAACCTGATCACATCGCTACCTCAACACTTCGCTAGCAACTCGTCACATACACCTCGTCACATGCAACTCGTCACATACACCTCGTCACATGCAACTCGTCACATACAACTCGTCACATGCAACTCGTCACATACAACTCGTCACATACAACTCGCCACATGCAACTCGTCACATGCAACTCGTCACATACAACTCGTCACATGCAACTCGTCACATACAACTCGTCACATACAACTCGTCACATGCAACTCGTCACATGCAACTCGTCACAAGCAACTCGTCACGTGCAACTCGTCACATGCAACTCGTCACATGCAACTCGTCACATACAACTCGTCACAAGCAACTCGTCACATGCAACTCGTCACATGCATTGTATAACCTAACCAAATTGTAACTTCTAGCCTAAATGTTACCGACTCAAGGTAACATTAAAGCACCGAAGTATCCTAACCTAGCCTAATTTCGTCAGGTGAGGTTAAGGATCTATCAAATGTTCGAATTTTCCGGCGTTTGTTAGCGATGAGGTGTGCTAGCAAGATGCATTGATACCTAATTTACCTAATCCAATCAAATATTCGACTTGATAGGTTATAAAGTAAGGTTTTATATCAAATGTGCGGGTTACTTGTGTTTTTGTTAGCGATGTGGTGTGGTAGCGAGATACACTGATACCCAATTTGCCTAATCCAATCAAATATTCGACTTGATAGATTATAAGGTAAGGTTCTATATCAAATGTTAGGGTTACTTGTGTTTTTGTTAGCGATGTGGTGTGGTAGCGAGATATGTTGTTGATAGGGCGCTCCTTGCTTGGTCCGCCCTCTTATTACCGTGATACCATCGCCAGACATCCTCCCAACCCGGCACCACCACTGCTTCCACACACACACACACACACACACACCACTCATACACACACACACCACTCATACACACACACCACTCATACACACACACACCCCTCATACACACACACCACTCATACACACACACACCACTCATACACACACACACCACTCATACACACACACACCACTCATACACACACACACCACTCATACACACACACACCACTCATACACACACACACCACTCATACACACGCTGGGTTTTATTATACAGTATATACCTACCCAGAATTATCGTCCTTTAGCTGCCGACTTCCCGACACTTAAGGGGAGGTTTTTAGTTTGTTTCCTACTCCTCCAGCAATCTTAAAATGTCACCCCCTTGACCCCCTTTCAAGATAAATTTGTACATTTTTCGGTAGAAAAATGTCCCGGCCGAAGGCCGGTTCTTCATAAACTTCAGGCTCGCTATCGCTCGCCAGGAAATAATCGACACCTGAATGGCACGAATGGTCTTAAAATTGACATAAATGGGGCAAAACTTCTTAAAATCGCCAAACTAATGGGGCGAACGTATTAAAATCTCTAGAGCAATTGGGCTAAACATGAGGGAGAAAGGGGTCCAGAAAAAAATCCCTCAAGTGGAGATCTCCCCTTAAGTAGCTGATAAGCTGGAACTTCTGTTTCATCACCTGGCATTTTTTGCTGACTTATTCCGTGCCTCATAAACACAGACAGCAACTCCATCTTGGCCTCTAAAACACCCTCTCTATCTATTATTAAAACACCCTCTCTATCTATTATTAAAACACCCTCTCTATCTATTATTACCCCCTTCAGACTCATATGACGCAGAGGTTGCCAGATTAGCAATAAGAAATAGAGTTCTCTCACTCTTATAATTACCTCTCCAAAATGAGTTTTCTGCCCACAGCTAACTCAAAGACAACTGCAGAGGTTGAAGTAATTAAACTAAAGGTTTCTAAATACCCCTGATGGTAACAAAAGTTTTAAAGTATCCCCAATAGGCTCAAAATCGCGTCATATATCGTAGAGGGTTAAAATACACCACTAACATATTTGACTTTAAAGACCATTTTCTATTGGTTGGACGAAGCTAAGCGCTTTACCAGTATGGTCTCTTAATGATTAATCTAATGGTGATTTGGGTTTCTTTTATATTCCAAGCTCGTTTATACCGTCTTGTTATAACTTAAGGGGAGGTTTTTAGTTGATTCCCTAGACTAACATCAACCTTAAAATTACACCCCCTTGAGCCCCTTTCAAGATAAATTTGTACATTTTTCGGTAGAAAAATTTCCCGGCTGAAAGCCGGTTCCTCTTAAATTACAGGCTCGCTATCGCTCGCCAGGATAAAATCGACACCTAAATGGCACGAAGGTCTTAAATTTGACAGAAATGGGTCGAAAGTTCTTAAAATCGTCAACATAATGGGGCGAACGTCTTAAAATTATTAAAGCAATGGGGCTAAACATGAGGGAGAAAGGAGTCCAGAAAAAAATCCCTCAAGTGGAGATCTCCCCTTAATAAGTTAACCAGACAAAGACCCGGCGATCCCATAAATGTATGCAATTTCGCAAACAGTTATATATTAATATATCGAATAAAATATGTTATTTTAGCTTTTGTAAGCATAGTAATGACTAATAAAATATATGCAAAGTTGCCCTAGCCGTTGATTTAGTGCATGCGTCTTGCAATCGTATAGATCAATTGGCAAAAGTAAAAATTCGGTCTGTAATATCTAGAAGTAGGTTGCAGCAAATCAACTCCCCCCCCCCCCTCTCTCTCTCTCTCTCTCTCTCTCTCTCTCTCTCTCTCTCTCTCTCTCTCTCTCTCTCTCTCTCTCTCTCTCTCTCTCTCTCTCTCTCTCTCTCTAACTCTCTCTCTCTCTCTAACTCTAACTCTCTCTCTCTCTCTCTCTCTCTCTCTCTCTCTCTCTCTCTCTCTCTCTCTCTCTCTCTCTCTCTCTCTCTCTTTCTACCTGCAACCCTTTTTATTGTTCCGGCCATTACGTGTGTGTGGGGGCGGGTATTATCCCTTGTTCTCTGCTTTATGGTGACAGAGCAGGCTATTAACCATAACATCTCGGCTCGATTCTGCGTAACCAGGCTTAAAAACTAGGGGTCTGCTTCCTGGGTTAGCCCCCTAGTGGAGCCCAGGTATAGGGTGTGTGTTTCAGTAAAACCGGTATCACACGAGCGCTTTTTCACTCAACATTTATCCTCAACACTGGTCTGGCAGCTTATGTGGTCAACATATTATACAATATTTCGGTTGCCTAAATTCATCTACCATCAGTCTAGTTTCCGATACCAGTGTAAAATATTCCAGAAATGTTGCCAGAAATTTTTTGATCATCGAATGTTGACTATAAAAGCTCTCGTGTGATACCGGCTTAAGGGGAGATATCCACATGAGGGACTTTTTTATTGACCCCTTTCTCTCTCATGTCTAGCCCCATTGCTTTTGAGATTTTAAGATGTTTGCCCCGTTAGTTTGGCGATTTTAAGAACTTTCACCCCATTTTAAGACCTTTCGTGCCATTCAGGTGTCGATTTTATCCTGGCGAGCGATAGCGAGCCTGTAATTTAAGAGGAACCGGCCTTCGGGACATTTTTCTACCGAAAAATGTACAAATTAATCTTGAAAGGGACTCAAGGGGGTGTAATTTTAAACTTGATGGAGGTCTAGGGAACAAACTAAATACCTCCCCTTAACCAACGGACAGTCCTGCAGTGGATTCATGATAGGGGGAAGATAGTTGCCTTTTCTGGACTCCCTTCTCCCTCATGTTTAGTTTAGACATTTTAAGAAGGTTAGCCTATTCCATTAGTTTGGCGATTTTAAGACCTTTCACCCAATTTCTGTGTCAATATTAGGACCTTTCAGGCCATTTATGTGTAGATTTTTTTCCTGACGAGCGATGACGAGCCTGTAATTTTAGGGGGAACCGGCCTTTGGCCGGGATATGTTTCTACCGAAAAATGTACAAATATATATTCAAGAGGTGTCTAGGGGGTGTTTTTTAAAGCTAGATGGAGGTTTAGCGAGGAAACTAATTAAAGAATAAATTAACACTTAAGGGGAGGTCTCCACGTGAGGGAATTTTTTCTTGACCCCTTTCTCCCTCATGTTTAGCCCCATTGCTTTTGATATTATAAAACGTTTGCCCCATTAGTTTAGCGATTTTAAGAACTTTCACCCCATATTAAGACCTTTCGTGCAATTCAGGTGTCGATTTTATCCTGGCGAGCGATAGCGAGCCTGTAATTTAAGAGGAACCGGCCGGTAAATTTTTCTACCGAAAAATTTACAAATTTATCTTGAAAGGGACTCAATGGGGTGTAATTTTAAGCTTAATGGAGGTCTAGGGAACAAACTAAATACCTCCCCTTAAATGACCAGCAAAATAAACCCTTAATGACACACAGCAGAAAAGGGGCCCTAGTCTTGAACATTGGGAAGGCGTTTGCTCTTCCTTCCCCCAAGAGGTGCGTTCACAGGTGTGGAGTTTATGCTCGGGTCATGTGATAAGTGTTTTGAAATGAGGCACATGTGTTTGTGGAGTTCTTGCAAAAGCTTATATATTTGCTCACTGACGTTATCCATTATCGACAGTAAGAGACACCAAGGATTTTAAGGGGAGTCACCGGCTTTTTTAATCTTTCTCTCCTTTTCTCTCTTTTCCTGGCTTGTATCCATTCGGCCCCATTCAGCCAACTGTTTTAAGACGTTTATCCCCATCCAGGTGTTTATTTCTTCCTGGCGAGCGATAGCGAGTCAGCATTGTATGGAGAAATCCGGCTTTGCCTGAGACGTACCAATTTAGCTTGCTGTCAAAACAAAAATATATATATATGCTGGCTCGCTACCGCTCGCCAGGAAAATATTGACGCCTGCATGGGGCTAAACGTCTTAAAACAAAACAGTAGGCTGAATGGGGCCGAATGGATACAAGCCAAAGGGAGAGGGAGAGAAAGATAAAAAAAAGCGAGGTGGGCTCCCTGAAGTGTTCCACAGACCCCACGTGCAGTTCAGCTGCTGGGGTGTTGACGTACATTGTGTGTGTGTGTGTGTGTGTGTGTGTGTGTGTGTGTGTGTGTGTGTGTGTGTATGTGGTGTGTGTGGTGTGTGTGTGTGTGTATGTGGTGTGTGTGTGTATGTGGTGTGTGTGTGTGGGTGTGTGTGTGTGTGTGTGTGGTGTGTGTGTGTGTGTGTGTGTGTGTGTGTGTGTGTGTGTGTGTGTGTGTGTGTGTGTGTGTGTGTGTGTGTGTGTGTGTGTGTGTGTGTGTGTGTGTGTGTGGTGTGTGTGTGTGTGTGTGTGTGTTGTGTGTGGTGTGTGTGTGTGTGTGTTGTGTGTGTGTGTGTGTGTGTGTGTGTGTGTGTGTGTGTTGTGTGTGTGTGTGTGGTGGGTGTGTGTGTGTGTGTGTGTGTGTGTGTGTGTGTGTGTGTGTGTGTGTGTGTGTGTGTGTGTGTGGTGTGTTGTGTGTGTGTTCACATATCTGCTGTTTTGTGTATTACTGTGTGTTTTTGTGTGTGTGTGTCCAAGAATTACATAGATTTGGAAGAACGTACATAGATTTGGAAGAACGTACATAGATTTGGAAGAACGTACATAGATTTGGAAGAACGTCCATAGATTACCTAACTGGCTCTTAAGGGGAGATATCGACTTGAGGGATTTTTTTCTGGACCCCTTTCTCCCTCATGTTTAGCCCCATTGCTTGTGAGATGTAAAGACGCTTGCCCCATTAGTTTGGCGATTTTAAGAACCCTCGCCCCATTTCTGTCAATTTTAAGACCATTCGTGCCATTTAGGTGTCGATTTTTTCCTGGCGAGCGATAGCGACCCTGTAATTTAAGGGGAACCGGCCTTCGGCCGGGACATTTTTCTACCGAAAAATTTACAAATTTATCTTGAAAGGGGCTCAAGGGGGAGTAATTTTAAGCTTGATGGAAGTCTAGGGAATCAACTAAAAACCTCCCCTTAAAAGATGTTACGTTGCATCAAAGAGCTAGGTCAAATTTTGTATTGTTAGAATGTATTGTAATTGTATTTCTATGGACCAAATACAAATTATCATTATCAATTATCATAAGGGTGAGTTATTGTGTGTATGAGTGAGTGTGTGTGTGTGTGTGTGTCTCTCAGGAATATAATTATTGGTTAGTTCTATCAGACAGTGGGATGTTCTCCGAATTGAAAAGCTCTGTATGTGTTTGGTTATGCAAATTCGTGAGGTTTTTAGTTTGTTCCCTAGTCCTCCATCAAGCTTAAAATTACACCCCCTAGGCTCCCTTTCCAGATAAATTTGTACATTTTTCGGTAGAAAAATGTCCCGGCCAAAGGCCGATTCCTCTTAAATTACAGGCTCGCTATCGCTCGCCAGGAAAAAATTGACACCTAAATGGGATGAAAGGTCTTAAAATGGGGCAAAAGTTCTTAAAATCGCCAAACTAATGGGGCGAACATCTTAAAATCTCAAAATCAATGGGACTAAAGATGAGGGAGAAAGGGGTCCAGAAAATAATCCCTCAAGTAGAAATCTCTTCTTGTTCACGGCAGCAGATATAGCTAGAGTCCCCCAAAAAAATATATTCCAATGATCAGAACAAGTAAAAGAACTAATGTCAGTGTTATCAGGGCCCACAGACAAAGGACTAATGTCAGTGTTATCAGGGCCCACAGACAAAGGACTAATGTCAGTGTTATCATGGCCCACAGACAAAGAACTAATGTCAGTGTTATCATGGCCCACAGACAAAGAACTAATGTCAGTGTTATCATGGCCCACAGACAAAGAACTAATGTCAGTGTTATCATGGCCCACAGACAAAGGACTAATGTCAGTGTTATCAGGGCCCACAGACAAAGGACTAATGTCAGTGTTATCAGGGCCCACAGACAAAGGACTAATGTCAGTGTTATCATGGCCCACAGACAAAGAACTAATGTCAGTGTTATCAGGGCCCACAGACAAAGGACTAATGTCAGTGTTATCAGGGCCCACAGACAAAGAACTAATGTCAGTGTTATCAGGGCCCACAGACAAAGGACTAATGTCAGTGTTATCAGGGCCCACAGACAAAGGACTAATGTCAGTGTTATCAGGGCCCACAGACAAAGGACTAATGTCAGTGTTATCAGGGCCCACAGACAAAGAACTAATGTCAGTGTTATCATGGCCCACAGACAAAGAACTAATGTCAGTGTTATCAGGGCCCACAGACAAATCAAACTTAACGGGAGATGGGTCGTTTTTCTAGATTCCCTTCTCCATCATGTTCAGCCCCATTAGTTTTCAGATGCTAAGACCTTCCGCCCCATTTCCTTTTCAATATTTAGACCTTTCGTGCTATTCAGGTGTCGATTGTTTTCCTGGCGAACAATTGTGAGCCTGTAATTTGGGAAGAACCGGCCTCCCGAAAAATGTACAAATTATTCTATAAGGGGGATCTAATGGATAGTTTTTTTTAAAGTTTGATGGAGGTCTAGGGAGGAAACTAGAAAAATAATTAATAAATTAAAAAAATCGACCAAAAAATTAACTCCCCCCCCCTCCCCCCCTTCCATGGGAGTTAGTCATGAAATATTCTAGAACTCGGTGCTCATCATATGTGGCCAACCAGACGGATTAATGACTCTGATCGACATGTGTTGTACGTCATGCAAAATTGCTATCATATCCGTGTGTGTGTGTGTGTGTGTGTGTGTGTGTGTGTGTGTGTGTGTGTGTATTCATTTGCTTGTTCGTCAAGGGGAATCCACGCAATGCGAGCTAAGCTCATTATTATTGCGCCTCCTTAACTGGGAATGTATTGCGTGAAATGCATGTTAAAGTGTTTATGTATCGTTGGAATGGCTGTGGATGTGTGTGTAGTCTGTATTTTAGCCAATTGGCGACATCTGGAAACGAAGGGTTAGGGTTAATCTGTACGGTACCAGTCTCACCCGAAGGCTTAGGTTGACCAATAGCTTAGGTTGACCAATAGCTTAGGTTGACCAGTAAGATACCCATCTCACCTTGTAACTGATCACCAACTCCAGATGGGACGTCACAACTTCGTCCACTTGTACCAGGTTCCTATTTATACTGCTAGGTGAACAGAGGCTACACTGTTAGGAGACTTGCCCAAATGTCTCTTCCCCGCCCGGGTCTCGAACCCGGGACCTTTTGGTTGTGAGCCAGACGCGCTATCAGTTACGCCACGGGGAGGTGTGTGTGTGTGTGTGTGTGTGTGTGTGTGTGTGTGTGTGTGTGTGTGTGTGTGTGTGTGTACTTACTCTAGTTGTACTTACTCTAGTTGTGTTGCGGGAGTGAGCATGCTCGTTATTTCCCGCCTCCTATATGTGTAGGTGTTATATGTATCGTTGGAATGGCTGTGGATGTGTGTGTAGTCTGTATTTTTAGCCAATTGGCGACATCGGAAACGAAGGCTTAGGGTGGATCTGTATGGTACCATTCTCACTATAGACGGTACCGTCTCGCCCGCAGGCTTAGGTAGCCATCAGCTTAGGTGAACCATATGATACCCATCTCGCCTTGTACCATTTTTGCCAACCCCAGATGGGACGTCACAACGTCGTCCACTTATTCCAGGTACCTATTTACAGCTAGGTGAACTGAGGCTAACACATGAAAAGGAGACAAGCCCAATTTGTCTCCGCCCGGCCGGGGATTGAACCCCCGACCCCTCGTGTGTGAGACGAGAGCTCTACCTACTAGGGAACGGGCTGTGTGTGTGTGTGTGTGTGTGTGTGTGTGTGTGTGTGTGTCAGTTTGTATGCGTGTGTGAGTGTGTATGAGTGTGTGTGTGTGTGTGTTAGTGTGTGTGTGTGTGTTAGTGTGTGTGTGTGTGTGTGTGTGTGTCAGTGTGTATGCGTGTGTGAGTGTGTGTGTGTGTGTGTCAGTGTGTGTGTGTGTGTGTGTGTGTGTGTGTGTGTGTGTCAGTGTGTATGCGTGTATGAGTGTGTATGCGTGTGTGAGTGTGTGTGTGTGTGTGTGTGTGTACGTCAGTGCGTGTGTGTGTAATGGCTATATCTTTATCTTGCTATATGGCCTCGCATGTATATACATAAAAAACAAATTTTCGTACATTCATCCTCCCTAAAAAAAAGTGTAATTTTCCCCCTGAACTCCATTTTTTGGGCCTCACGGAATACTAATAACAAAGTGCCGTGTCCTCCCCCTTGTAATTCCCTGTCAGTAATGGATACAGGCCTCCACAATTACCCTCACAGGCTACAGCTGTAATGAATCCCTCGGCGTGTCTGTTATTAGAGGCGGGGGAGGGGGCAGGCACGTACAAAGGAGTCGGTATATCGTTTCTTTGATGTCGTGGCGGCTGGAGTAGACTGGGCCTCAGGACTGGACAACTGATAATGGTGTGTTGTCCCAATCACTGTTTAGTATTTCATTTGTATTTCCTACCTGACGATAATTTGCTAAGTCCCCATTTTGTTTGTTCGGGTGTTTTTTTTGGAGTTTTGTTGGGAAAGATGTTGTTAATTATAAAAACCTAATAATATTATGATGTAGCAAGATAGTTTCCCATTTTCCCATTAAGGGGAGATCTCCACTCGAGGGATTTTTTTCTTGACCCCTTTCTCCCTCATGTAGAGCCCCATTGCTTTTGAGATTTTAAGACGTTTGCCCCATTAGTTTAGCGATTTTAAGAACTTTCACCCCATATTAAGACCTTTCGTGCCATTCAGGTGTCGATTTTATCCTGGCGAGCGATAGCGAGCCTGTAATTTAAGAAGAACCTTCGGCCGGGACATTTTTCTACCGAAAAATGTACAAATTTATCTTGAAAGGGACTCGAGGGGGTGTAATTTTAAGCTTGATGGAGGTCTAGGGAACAAACTAAATACCTCCCCTTAAGTACCGTATCGAGTACAAATGACCCGGTATATCGTGTATATCGTGTATGACCCGGTAGATCGTGTCTTTGATGTCGTGGGTGGAAAAACCTTTACTAGTGTGTGTGTGTGTGTGTGTGGAGTAGATTGGACGACAGGACTGGACAGGTGTGGTGTGTTGTCCCAATCACTGTCTATTAAGTCTATTCGCTGTAGGTAGGCGAGAAATCATGACCTCTATCCTCTGTAACTCAAAAAAGGATAGAGCAAATTGGCTGTACATTTCCACATCTATTCCTTAAGGGGAGATATCCACTTGAGGGAGTTTTTTCTTGACTCCTTTCTCCCTCATGTTTAGCCCCATTGCTTTTCTAATTTTAAGACGTTCGCCCCATTATTTTGACGATTTTAAGAACTTTCGACCCATTTCTGTCAATTTTAAGACCTTTCGTGCCATTTACAGTAGGTGTCGATTTTATCCTGGCGAGCGATAGCGAGCCCGATAGCGATACCGATAGCGAGCCCGGCTTTCAGCCGGGACATTTTTCTACCGAAAAAAATTCAAATTTATCTTGAAAGAGGGTCAAGGGGGTGAAATTTTAAGATTGCTGGAGGAGTAGAAAACAAACTAAAAACCTCCCCTTAACCGACTCTTCCCAAATAGTAGACATATTAGCTGGATTACCCTAGTCGTTTTTCAGTTCCAGAGGTTAGAGGTCATGATTTCTCGCCCACTTACAGCGAATAGACTATAGTGTTGCATATTATATATTCCTTAGCTGACGGTAAATTGGCTACGTCCCCATTTTGATTATGCAGGTGTTTTTTTGATTATACAGGTGTTTTTTGATTATGCAGGTGTTTTTTTGATTATGTAGGTGTTTTTTTGATTATGCAGGTGTTTTTTGATTATGCAGGTGTTTTTTGATTATGCAGGTGTTTTTTGATTATGCAGGTGTTTTTTTATTATGCAGGTGTTTTTTTATTATGCAGTTTTTTTATTTTATTATGCAGGTTTTTTATTATGCAGGTGTTTTTTGATTATGCAGGTGTTTTTTGATTATGCAGGTGTTTTTTGATTATGCAGGTGTTTTTTTATTATGCAGGTGTTTTTTGATTATGCAGGTGTTTTTTTTATTATGCAGGTGTTTTTTGATTATGCAGGTGTTTTTTTATTATGCAGGTGTTTTTTTATTATGCAGGTGTTTTTTGATTATGCAGGTGTTTTTTGATTATGCAGGTGTTTTTTTGATTATGCAGGTGTTTTTTTATTATGCAGGTGTGTTTTGATTATGCAGGTGTTTTTGTTATTATGCAGGTGTTTTTTGATTATGCAGGTGTTTTTTTATTATGCAGGTGTTTTTTGTATTATGCAGGTGTTTTTTTTATTACGCAGGTGTTTTTTTTATTATGCAGGTGTTTTTTTTATTATGCAGTTTTTTTTTATTATGCATTTTTTTTTTTATTATGCAGGTGTTTTTTGATTATGCAGGTGTTTTTTGATTATGCAGGTGTTTTTTGATTATGCAGGTGTTTGTTGGAGTTTTGTAGGGAAAGATGTTGTTAATTATTAAAATCTAAACATATGATGTAGCAAGATAAGTTTCATAGTTTCCCATTAAGGACCATATCGAGAAATCTGCTGCCAAGGGATTACATTTGACTCAGCATTTTTCACGAATTTAAGATGGTTCACTTTTTGGTAGATTTTTTCATTTATTTATTATTTTTGTTAGTTTCCTCCCTAGACCTCCATCAAACTTTAAAAAAAAAACATCCATCAGATCCCCCTGCAAGATTAATTTGTACATTTTTCGGTAGAAAAATGTCCCGGCCAAAAGCCGGTTACTCTTAAGATTACAGGCTCGCTTTCGCTCGCCAGGAAAAAATCGACACCTAAATGGCACGAAAGGTCTTAAAATTGACAACGAAATGGGGCAAAAGGTATTCAAATCGCCAAACTAATGGGCCGAACGCCATAAAATCTGAAAACTATTGGGGCTAAACTTGAGGGAGAAGGTGGTCCAGAAAAACAGCCCATGTCCCCGAGATATGGCTCATGGACGATTATATATACCGATGCAACTTTCTCAGGTCAAATGTATAGGGAGTTTTAGCATGTTCACCCCATATTAAGACCTTTCGTGCCATTCAGGTGTCGATTTTATCCTGGCGAGCGATAGCGACCCTGGAATTTAAGAGGAACCGGCCTTCGGCCGGGACATTTTTCTACCGAAAAATGTACAAATTTATCTTGAAAGGGGGTCTAGGGGGTGTAATTTTAAGCTTGATGGAGGTCTAGGGAACAAACTAAATACCTCCCCTTAAGAGATATGGCTCATGGACGATTATATATACCGATGCAGCTTTCTCAGGTCAAATGTATAGGGTGTTTTAGCATGTCCACATAATCACAGGTATATTTTGACGGTAATAATTTAATTTAAAAAATGTTAAGGATTCAATACTTTCGATTAAAGTAGAATTTTGAAATGATATAAGATCTGGTCTACAAAACTGTCTTGAACATCCGAAACTATATACAAAAGGTGTTTTAGCAGTAACTAAATTAATTGAATGACATGCCATTATGTTCGTCCAGATAACATTGGTATTAATTCTCAGTTATTTGGAATATTGTGTAGTGAAATATGGTGCGGTTTATATAAACGTGGTCTTAAGGGGAGGTTTTTAGTTTGTTCCCTATATTTCCATCAAGCTTACGATTACACCCCCTAGACCCCCTTTCAAGATAAATTTGTACATTTTTCGGTAGAAAAATGTCCCAGCCGAAGGCCGGTTCCTCTTACATTACAGGCTCGCTATCGCTCGCCAGGAAAAAATCGACACCTAATTGGCACGAAAGGTCTTAAAATTGACAGAAATGGGGCGAAAGTTCTTAAGATCGTCAAACTAATGGGGCGAAAGTCTTAAAATCTCAAAAGCAATGGGGCTAAACATGAGGGAGAAAGGGATCCAGAAAACAATCCCTCAAGTGGAAATCTCCCCTTAATAGGCTGCAGAGACATATAGTTTCATATTTGTCCACCAAGTATCGAGAAAGTAGCTCCAAAAGGATTCAATTTATCGTCCGCTGAAAAGAAACCGAGTCTAGTTGTCCGATCTGTGCATGCTAAAAAGGCTCCCTAGTGCCATGTCCCTCACAGGAATAATTGATCCTTGCGTGTCTATTTCTTTCGTTAGCTTTGTTGGGGGGTGGGTGGGCGTGGAGTTGTGATAGAGGGGGGAGGCTTTTTATTACACACACGCACACACACACACACACACACGCTTTTTATTAGTCAGCGCCTTCCATTTTTTTTCCTGAGGGTTGGCGTAGGGGGGGGGGGGGTCATAAGGAATTGTTAAGGAGAGACAGACATTTCTTTTCTGGACCCCCTTCTCCCTAATGTTTAGCCCCACTAGTTTTGAGATGTTAAGACGTTGGTTCCATTAGTTTGGGGATTTTATGACCTTTCACCCCATTTCTTTGTCAATATTAGGACCCTTCGTGCCATTGAGATGACGATTTTTTTCCTGGTGAGCGATAGTGAGCCTATAATTTTAGGAAGAATCGGCCTTCGGCCGGGACATTTTTTTACCGAAAAATGTACAAATCTATCTTGAAGGGGGGTCAAGGGGGTGTTTTTCAAAGCTTGATGAAGGTCTAGGGAGGAAACTAAAAAAAATACAAAAATTGAATAAATAAATAAATAGAGGCAACAAAGAGCCAGTGTCCCCTTAAGGGGAGGTTTTTAGTTTGGTCCCTAGATATCCATCAAGCTTAAGATTACACCCCCTTGAGCCCCTTTCAAGATAAATGTGTACATTTTTCGGTAGAAAAATGTCCCGGCTGAAAGCCGGCTCCTCTTAAATTACAGGCTCGCTATCGCTCGCCAGGATAAAATCGACACCTAAATTGCACGAAAGGTCTTAAAATTGACGGAAATGGGGGGCGAAAGTTCTTAAAATCGCCAAACTAATGGGGCGACTGTCTTAAAACCTCAAAAGCAATGGGGCTAAACATGAGGAGAGAAAGAGGAGTCCAGAAAAAAATCCCTCAAGTGGAAATCTCCCCCTTAATGACGGGAGTAAGGAGGTGTTTCTGCTGTGTCTAGCTGGGGTTTGTCACAGGTAAATTATTATTATTATACCTTGGTCACCCGGGGGGTAGGTAGGAACACACACACACGTACTATTAATAAGGGGAGATCTCCACTTGAGGGATTTTTTTCTTTACCCCCCCTTCTCCCTCATGTTTAGCCCCATTGCTTTTGAGATTTTAAGACGTTCGCCCCGTTAGTTTGGGGATTTTAAGAACTTTCACCCAATTTGTGTCACTTTTAAGACCTTTCGTCCCATTTAGGTGTCGATTTTTTCCTGGCGAGCGATAGCGAGCCTGCAATTCAAGAGGAATCGGCCTTCGGCCGGGACATTTTTCTACCGAAAAATGTACAAATTTATCCTGAAAGGGGGTCAAGGGGGTGTAATTTCAAGCTTGATGGAAGTCTAGGAAACACTAAAAACCTCCCCTTAACGGGACTTTATTCTATTGTATATATATATATTGTATTTATTTATTGTATATTTCTTCTAGTTGGCTCCTTAGACTTCTATCAAGCTTACCCCCCCCCCCCAGATAAATTTGTACATTTTTTGGTAGAAACATTTCCCGGCCGATGACCGGTTCCTACTAAATATTATTTATATTAATCTCACCACCACACCCCCAATGAAATTAATTAAAGTATATATGATCCACCGGGATTCGAACCCGGGTTATCACACACATATTTTTGCCACCTTAACCATTACACCACCAGGACGGTTAAAAGGTTTATGCACACGCCTACGGCTATTACAGGGTCGCCATCGCTCACCCTGAAAACATCGACACCTAAATGGCACGAAAGTTCTTAATATTGACAAAGAAATGGGGCGAAAGTTCGTAAAATCGCCAAACTAATGGGGTGAACGTCTTAAAAAATAAAATCTCACAAATGATGGGACTAAGCATGAGGGAGAAAGGAGCTTGGAAAAACTAATACTTCCCTTTACTTTCTCTGGCTTGTATCCATTCGGCCCCATGCAGCCAACTATTTTAAGACGTTTATCCCCATTTAGGTGTCGATTTCTTCCTGGCGAGCGATAGCGAGCCAGCATTATATGAAGAAATCCGGCTTCGCCGGAGACATTTTTCTATCGAAAAATGTACAAATTTAGCCTGCTGTCAAACAAAAATTAAAAATATGCTGGCTCGCTACCGCTCACCACTAAAAAATTGACACCTGGATGGGGATAGACGTCTTAAAACAGTAGGCTGAATGGGGCCAAATGGATACAAGCCAGAGAAAGATAGAAAAGGACAGAACAAAAACAGGTCACCTCCCTTAACTGAATAGAGTCTAATAATAACACAGTCAAAACACGTCATAATCCTTAAACCCTTTGAGTACCAGCGACGTGTGTTGTATTGTATTCTAGCTATATTTAGACGATATTATGCAGCTTAGGAAGGATCTGTGGCAGTTAAAAGGGTTGGTTGAGATAGTTTGAAGCTTTATTATGGCTAGAGATCCTTCCTAAGCTGAGTAAAATCGTCTAATAGTTGCCAGAATATGATGAAAAGGACGTCCCTGGTACTGAACGGGTTAACACTATTGGGTGCGACGTCTTGGAGGTTATTATGGTATTTTGTTTCATTATTATGGAGGTTTTTATTTGTTTTAGCCATTTTCGAACAATGTGTTTTTAGTTTACCCGCTAGACTTGGAAAAACGCCTCTCCAGACCCCCTTCAAACTAAAAAAAAACGTCCCCCAGACCCCCTTCAAGCTAAATGTGTACATTTTTCGGTAGAAAATTTTCCCGGCCAAAGGCCGGTTTCTCACAAATAGCGGGCTCGCTTTCGCTCGCCCAGGAAAAATCGACACCTTATTGGGTTGAAGCATCATATAATCGCCAAACTAATGCGATGAAACGTCTTAAAATCTCCAAACTAATGGAGTAAAACAGGGAGGCTCCAAATTGGCCCACCCTGCACCTATAGGGTTAAAGGGTTAAGAACGACACTAACCCTTGCACACTGACAAAATTTACCCTTTCAATGTGAAGGTGAAATGTTCATATTTTCTGGCAAACGTTTGACGATTTTCTTCGGTTTATGAAGATTATCTATGAATCAGAGGAGTACAACAGTTCAATATTGAGGGCCGTGATTAGACAATTATATAACCAGACTCGCTTTATTCAAGGTGTAGGTTTAGTTTTCCAAGTGAATACATACAACTCTATATCAATTTAACCTTTAAGTCTCACAGATTCTTCGTAATCTGATTAACATTTTCAAATAATCAGAATCAATTTTAGAAATGCGTCCTCATATTGCAGCAATAATTGAGTTTCAAGATTTGCTTGCTCTATATTGCATACTTCGCTTAAATAAACCGGAGTATGGTTATGTTTTTTCTTTGTGCGTTTGTCTGTATGTTGTTTTTGTTTCTTGGATTGAAGGGTTGTGAGGGCTGTTGACATCTATAAAACCTGCTGCCTTCCTTACTGTGTGTGTCTACTTTACTGCCATCAAGGTATCTGGAAGGTATCATTTGTGGGTGGCTTCTCTCATCCGGTACCTGCTCAAGGTCATTAGCAGTTGTCTAAGCCTCTTTCACACATTCAAAAATCGGGTGGCGAGTAGCGGGGAAAAGCTAATTGGTATTTTATTTGGCATGTCATTCGCCAACATGCATAGCGATGCATACCTATGCGTATCTAGGCCAGCACTACTAGTGGACATGTGTGGGCATTCGGTTATGGGCCAAAATATTTTGAGCATGTTCAAAATTTGGCCACAACTTTTTGGGGGGCGTAGCGACTAGTAGCATTACGTAGCTCGGTCGGCATTAACTCCCAATTATTAGTAGCTACTTTTTGCAGCTGGTGACTCTGCGGGTGTCACAGCCATGATAATCATAATTAAATATAATATAAATAAGGATAAATATGGAATAACAATAAACTCCGAACAAATTCGAATCTCAGCCGAACTACCGCGAACTCTAGATGCCTAGTCAAAGTAAGCCAATGATGCATAAATATTTTATAGATGCATGCATGCTTCAGCCTTTGATAGCAATACAGTAATAATAATGTACTGTACTAATTGTGTACAAATACAGTATATATGCATTATAGAACATTCCTTTATCATCCATACTTGTATTGGTGTTGGAGTGAAATTAATAAAAGTAGATTTATATAATATAATTATTACTGATTGTATTATTTATTATTTATTATGCAATGCATAAATATATAAAATATTAGTATATTCTACCTATTAATAGCCATCTAGGCATTCATTTGTGGACACTTGTAACATGGTAGTACCTACTCGTAGTTGGTTGTATGTGGTACTCGTTGCTACTGATATAAGTCGTAGGCATTATTATCAATTGGTAGTAATTAGTAGTATCCCGAAAATTACCATTGAAATTCAAATTTTGCAATACTCCTAGCGGATGCGTAGTAACTCGTAACGGATGCGTATCTCACTCTTAACTATTCGTGCCTATTTGTAGCTATTCGTATAAATGCCTCAGAACGCGGAATGCGTGGCTACCTTTACCAAGAGTCAAGAAGATTTGACGGGTTGGCCGATTCGTAGCAAAAATCGTGTATGTGTGAAAACTGAAAGCCCTCTGAGACTTGATTCTTTAAAAGATGTGTTGATGTGGTTATTTGTGGCTGATAACACAAGGATACACACAAACAAACACACATACAAAATGTGTGTGTGTTTGTGAGAGAGAGAGAGAGAGAGAAAGAAAGAAAGAAAGAAAGGGAGAGCAGCGGAAGACGTGGTATCAGAGGCGTGACCTGCCTGTCCCACATCATCCTGTTGTTGTTGTAGTTGTTGTCATCCCTTACGTAACGCACACCGCACCGCTTTGCTTTTGTCCACCTGTCAGTCAGCCTTATCACGTGAACGCACCGGTGCGTAAACAAGGGTGCGTGCGTGTGTGTTTGTTTGTTTTGTTGTGGTTGTCGCTCGCCCTTACGTAACGCACACCGGCGCCGCACTTGAACGCACCGCAAACAAGGCTGTGAGTGTGTGTGTGTGTGTGTGTGTATATATGAATATATGAGAGTGTTTATTGGTATTGATTTTACATGTACGTTTGAGTTGTATTGTCCCTGATATGCTAGGTGTTCATTGATACACGTAAGACCATACATTCTTATGTTTTCTTATTTAGTACGGAAACTCTTATAAACTGCTTGTATGTGTGCTGGTGTTTTTGTATATATTCATTTATTTAAGCTTTGTATAATAAATATTTAATTGATAAAACTATTTAATAAATATTCTTGTTCTTGTAAGTCTAGTACGGTACTTGCTCGAAATTCCTAACACCATACACACTTCGTGGTTCTTGGAGATACAATAGTGTGTATGTGTGTGTGTGTGTCTGTGTGTGTGTGTGTGTGTGTGTGTGTGTGTAATAATAATAATAATAATAATAATAAACGGTTTATTAAAGAATGGCAGCCTCATGAGCTGAAAATACACATTTTACAATTAGTGGATGAACATGAGATGTACAGATATGAAAATGGTAAGCTCAGTTTACAGTGTGTGTGTGTGTGTGTGTGCGTGTGCGTGTGTGTGCGTGCGTGTGTGTGTGTTTGTGACTGGTTACGTAACCCTGTGCTCCCCCCGCCTGTGTGTGTCTGTGTCTGTGTGTTAGTCTATCCAGTGACCTTGTAGCCAACTAGACGGGAAGTTCCACTATTCCTGCGCCTGTTATCATACTTCTATTGTAGGTATGTTGTATAGTTATAGACAATATTGGTAGTTAATGTTATATTATCAATAATTAACACCCCGTTCTTAAGGGGAGATTTCCACTTGAGGGATTTTTATCTTGACCCCTTTCTCCCTCATGGTTAGCCCCATTGCTTTTGATATTTTAAGACGTTCGCCCCATTAGTTTGGTGATTTTAAGAACTTTCAACCCATTTCTGTCAATTTTAAGACCTTTCGTGCCATTTAGGTGTCGATTTTATCCTGGCGAGCGATAGCGAGCCTGTAATTTAAGAGGAACCGGCTTTCAGCCGGGACATTTTTCTACCGAAAAATGTACAAATTTATCTTGAAAGGGGCTCAAGGGGGTGTAATCTTAAGCTTGAAGGATATCTAAGGACCAAACTAAAAACCTCCCCTTAACATTAGTCATCAATTACAAACCCCAATGTACTTGAGTAAACTAATGAAAGCAAATGGTCCTCCCGGGATTCGAACTCGGGACACCACACCCAGAACATAAGCACCTAAACCATTACACCACCAACACAGTAATAACTAATTATGTTATGCATCAATTTATATATTTATGACAGGAAAATTTGACTGGCATGATTATCAGAACAGAAAAAATTATCAACACTGGTTAAGGGGAGGTTTTCAGTTTGGTCTCTAGATATCCATCAAGCTTAAGATTACACCCCCTTGAGCCCCTTTCAAGATAAATTTGTACATTTTTCGGTAGAAAAATGTCCCGGCTAAAAGCCGGTTCCTCTTAAATTACAGGCTCGCTATCGCTCGCCAGGATAAAATCGACACCTAAATTGCACGAAAGGTCTTAAAATTGACAGAAATGGGTTGAAAGTTCTTAATATCATCAAAATAATGGGGCGAACGTCTTAAAATTAGAAAAAGCAATGGGGCTAAACATGAGGGAGAAAGGAGTCCAGAAAAAAATCCCTCAAGTGGATATCTCCCCTTAACGAAAATAATATTTAGAATACATTATTTTGGTCTGTTAGTGTGAGTTATCTATCCTGTTTAACCCCTTGAAGCTCTGACGCGTTTTAGCAGTTTATTTTGGCTATCATTAGACAATTTTGTGCAGCTTAGGAAGGATCTGTGGGTGTTAAAAGGGTAAATACTATCTCAATCAACCCTTTGACTTCCGTATACCGTTACTAATCTGAATAAAATCGTCTGATAGTAGCCAGAAACAAAACAGAAACGCGTATTGGAGCTTGAAAGGGTTAATATCTATGATCATTTATCTATTTACTTATTCATACTTCCATCTATTTGTGTTTAGTTGTGTATGGATTTGAGTTATAGAAATTGGAAATAGTCGTATTGATAATGTATAGCAAGCCGACATTATAAGTAGTAGTAGTAGTAGTAGAAGTAGTAGTAGTAGTAGTAGTAGTAGAAGTAGTAGTAGTAGTAGTAGAAGTAGTAGCCCCGTATGTTCTCAAGATAATTTTCAGCATTCCACATCTCTTCTTGCAAAAAACTCACCACAAATCTAATCAAGGCGAAAATGTGACTGCGCTAACAAGAAGAATGAAATTATGGAATGAGAACAAGATGGATGACTTACTCAATGAAGCCAGAGCATTACAAGGGAGACTAGGCAGGCGGCGGCAAAAAAAGAAAAACAATGAAGACGAGGCCAGGAGATTAGGCGACCAGATGAGGCAAGGAAAAGTGGCACCTGCAATAAGGTCCCTGACAAAGGAGGCAGCTTGTGGGTTGCTGCCTATCACAAGAGAAACCATCCAAATGTTGAAAGAGAAACATCCACAACCTAGTGTCCACGAGAGTCAGAGGCTAGAGGGTGATTATATACCACCGAACACCGTCATATACGAACGAATCACAGGCGAAATGATTTGGAAAAAGGCTCTAGGGACACAAGGCAGTGCAGGCCCATCAGGGCTGGATGCAAACGGCTGGAGGACAATCCTGAGTAGAGCAATCTTCGGACTAGCAGCAACATACTTATGTAGGGCTCTAGCAGCTCATGCAAGAAAGATGACCACCCAAAATTGTCAACATTTGGAGGCTTACACAGCTTGTCGCCTAATACCTTTAGACAAGAATCCAGGATGCAGACCAGTAGGAGTGGGTGAAGTGCTGAGAAGAATCATTGGAAAATGCATAATGGAAGTGGTGAAAGACGATGTGCGGTCAGCGGCCGGTAATCTCCAAGTGTGTGCCGGCCACCAAGCAGGGGGAGAGGCAGCAATTCATGCCATAAGAAAAATATATGAGCAAGTGGACTGTGAAGCTGTGCTGCTAGTGGATGCAACAAACGCCTTTAACACCATCAACAGAAAGACGGCAATACATAACATCAAAGTAAAATGCCCCAGTTTTGCCACCTATGTAGAGAACACCTATAAAAAGCCTGCGGACCTCTTCATAGTAAACAACCAGAACACACGAAGGGGAACACCTCTGAAATCAATGGAAGGAACCACACAAGGTGACCCAGTAGCAATGGCAATGTACGCCTTAGGTCTCTCAGTGTTGCTAACCATAACAAGCCATGAGGCGACACAAGTAAAGCAGGTGGCCTATGCAGACGATCTCACTGGAGTGGGAAAAGTCAACAATCTCAAGCACTGGTGGGAGCAAATATCAGAGGTAGGACCAAAAATAGGGTACCATCCAAATGCCAGAAAGTCAATACTAATAGTAAAAACAGAACATTATGAAAGGGCGGTAGAAGCTTTCAGCGGTAGTGAAGTGGTAGTAACAAAGGACGGACAGCGTCACCTTGGGGCGGTGATCGGCACGGAAGAGTTCAAGAACAAATACATAGAGGAGAAGGTCAGAGAATGGGTAAAAGAAATTGAGAAACTGGCCAATATTGCAAAGACGGAACCACAGGCCGCGTATTCGGCATTCACATATGGGGTCAAACATCGCTGGACCTACTTGATGAGAACTGTTCCAAATGTGAGCGCATTACTTCAACCGCTGGAAGATGCCATCAGAGACAAACTCATCCCAGCGTGGATAAAGTTGCACACCCCGAATGATACAGAGAGGGAGCTGCTCGCACTGCCTCCTAGGTTGGGAGGGATGGGAATCATCGACCCAGTGAAGAGGGCGGTAACGGAATACCAGAACTCAGTAAAGATAACAGGATCTCTCACTGACCGTATCATAGCACAAGATTCTGACGGTGAAGTAGACCAGGCAGACATCTACAACATCAGAAAGACCGTCACGTCAGAGAGGCAAAACTCACAGAAAAATGACCTGGCACAATTGATGGGACAACTTCACCCAAGACAAACAAGAAAACTACAAATAGCACAAGAAAAGGGTGCTTCAAATTGGCAGACAACACTACCAATCAAGGCAAAAAGATTCAATCTCAACAAACAAGAATTTAATTATGCTATTGCACTGAGGTATGATTGGCCGATTGAAGGACTGCCCGATCGATGCGTTTGTGGAACCATCAACGATACAGACCACACCATGATATGTAAGAAAGGAGGATTCATCAGCATCAGGCACGATGAAGTAAGAGATGTAACAGCGAACATGCTCAGGGAGGTGTGTAGAGATGTGGTGAGCGAACCATCACTCATTCCCTTGGATGGAGAGATCATGCAGCACAGGATGGCCAACACATCCACTGAAGCAAGATTGGACGTTAGTGCAAGAGGCTTTTGGACAAATGCACAGCGAGCATTCTTTGACATAAGAGTATTTGACCCAATGGCCCACAGCTACAGCGAGCTGTCTCTGGAGGCTGCACACAAGAGGAACGAACGAGAGAAGGTCAGGACATAAGGAGAAAGGATCTTACACGTCGAACATGGCAGCTTTACCCCACTAGTCTTCACCACATCAGGAGGGATGGGACCCAGGGCCCAATGCTTCTATTCAAGGCTAGCAGAGATCATCGCAGAGAAGAAGCAACAGCCTAGGAGCCACGTCGTAGCCTGGATGAGATGCCGTCTATCTTTCTCATTGCTCAGATCAGCACTACTATGCCTGCGGGGAACAAGAAGGTCTGCACCACAACCAGTGATGGTGGCAGAAGTAGACTACGAGGCAGCAGTGGCAGAGGGTCGCATAGGAAGGAGACTGGATTGAAATTGCATGGTGTAGAATAGTAGTATCTGATGCTTGTGAAATTTAGTATGTGTACAATATTAAATATATGGTAGTGGTGGTGGTGATGGTGGAGGTGGTGATGGTAGTAGTAGTAACATGAAATGTATGAAAAATATTAAATAAAAATCAATGTAGTAGTAGAAGTAGTAGTAGTAGTAGTAGAAGTAGTAGTAGTAGTAGTAGTAGACAAATATTCTACTCGACGGCAAAAATAAAATCAATACTGGGTATTTAACTTGCCCGCTAAATGTTGTGACCGAGCAAAAACTCCACGGACTTACAAACTGTGTTGATTTGATTTGATTTGATTTGATTTGATTTGATTTGATTTGATAAGTTTATTGACTAAAAATGACAAGTCAAATGGATGGGGTAGATATTATCTACTCCCACCCAAAGCATTATAATCCCTCCTGGGGCTGACAAATAATATATAATTAACGCTTTGAGTACCAGCGACGTGTGTTATATTGTATTCTAGCTATATGTTGACGATATAGTGCAGCTTAGGAAGGATCTGTGGTAGTTAAGAGGGTTGCTCGAGATAGTTTGAAGCCTTATTATTGCTAGACGTCCTTCCTAAGCTGAATAAAATGGTCAAATAGTTGCCAGAATATACTGAAAAGGACGTCGCCGGTGCTGTACGGGTTAATAGGATACATTCAGGGAATAATCTACATACATAATGGTTTACAAACTTATGTTCTGGGTGTGGTGTCCCGAGTTCGAATCCCGGGAGGACCATAATTATGCTTTCATTAGATTAGTCAAGTACATTGGGGTTTGTAATGGATGATTCATGTTACGGGGTCCCACCTCGCTTTTTTGTTTCTCTCCTTTTCTCTCTTTCTCTGGCTTGTATCCATTCGGCCCCATGCAGCCTACCGTTTTGAAACCTTTATCCCCATCCATCTCTGTCTATCGAAGTTTGCGGAGATTGGCACCATCATTCTAAAAGTGGAAATTGTAAAAAGGAATTACCTGTCAATGTTTTCGTCTATGACACAACATAACGAAGGATTTTAAATATTGTATTTATTTGTATTACTTTTTACACACACACACACACGCACATATATATATATATATATATATATATATATATATATATATATATATATATATATATATATATATATATATATAGTATATATATCAGTTACGTTTATATGCTTTGTAGTTTTGAGGCGCAGTGGTGGTGAAACAAACGAACCTCGTGGTGCAGAGAAGGGGGGAGAGATACTGTAGAGATAAAGAGAGAGAAGGGGGGATAGTGGGAGAGGGAGAGAAAGAATGAAAGAAGGATAGAGAAGAGGTAGAGTTATATAGATACACAGACTGCGCAGACCTTCCGGTCCCTACTAGGTAGAGAGAGATAGAGATAGAGGGAAAGAGAGAGAGAAGAAAGGATGGAGAAGAGAGAGAGGGAGAGAGAAAGAAGGATAGGGAAGATGTATAGGGAGATAGAGAGAGATGGGGAAGAGATAGAGGGAAAGAGAGAGAGAGAAGAAAGGATGGAGAAGAGAGAGAGGGAGAGAGAGAAGGAAGGATAGGGAAGATGTAGAGGGAGGGAGAGAAAGAAAGAGAGAGCAGAGAGGACAAGAAAGGGGTTGAGAGAGAGAGAGAGATAGAGCAGGGAGGATAGGGAATAGGTAGAGAGAGAGAGCAGGGAGGACAAGAAAGGGATTGAGAGAGAGATAGAGCAGGGAGGATAGGGAATAGGTAGAGAGAGAGAGAGAGAGCAGGGAGGACAAGAAAGGGATTGAGAGAGAGATAGAGCAGGGAGGATAGGGAATAGGTAGAGAGAGAGAGAGAGAGAGCAGGGAGGACAAGAAAGGGATTGAGAGAGAGAGAGAGATAGAGCAGGGAGGATAGGGAATAGGTAGAGAGAGAGAGAGAGAGAGAGAGAGCAGGGAGGACAAGAAGGGATGAGAGAGAGATAGAGCATAGGATAGGGAATAGGTAAAGAGAGAGGAGAGAGAGAGACAAGAAGGGATTGAGAGAGAGAGAGGAGAAAGCAGGATAGGGAAGGTAAAGAGAGAGCGTAGAGAGAGATAGACAAGACAATGTATTGAGAGAGAGAGAGAGAGATAGAGCAGGGAGGATAGGGAATAGGTAAAGAGAGAGCGATAGAGAGAGAGAGAGAGAGAGCAGGGAGGACAAGAAAGGGATTGAGAGAGAGAGAGAGATAGGGATAGGGATATAAAGAGAGAGAGAGAGAGAGAGCAGGGAGGACAAGAAAGGGATTGAGAGAGAGAGAGAGATAGAGAAGATAGAATAGGTAAGAGAGAGCGGAGAGAGAAGAGATAAGAGATAGAAGGAGAGAGAGAGAAGAAAGGATAGGGAATAGGTAGAGAGAGAGAGAGAAGGAAGGATTAAGATATATGTAGAGAGAGAAGAAAGGATAGGGAATAGGTAGAGAGAGAGAGAAGGGAGGCTAGGGAAGAGGTACATGCTTAGGTAGAGAGATAAAAGGCAAGATATGGCTAACAGTAGACATAATAGAAGAGAAGGTATGATAGGAGGTGAAGAACAAGGCCACAGAGGTCCCTGGGGCATGACGGTCCTCTGTAACTTAGTACACGTTCATGCCACCGAATGAACCCCCATACACACACACACACACACACATACACACACACACACACACAATTTGCAAGTGGACCACGGAACCTAATTAGCCTTAAGGGACCTCACCTCACACACACACACACATAATTTGCAAGGGGACCACGGAACCTAACTAGCCTTAAGGGAGCCCACCTCGCTTGTTTTCTCTTTCTCTCCCTCTCTCTTTGTCTTGTATCCATTCGGCCCCATTCAGCCTACTGTTTTAAGACGTTTACCCCATCCAGGTGTCAATATTTTCCTGGCGAGCGGTAGCGAGCCACCATATATATATTTTTGTTTTGACAGCAAGCTAAAAAAAAATCTTCTATATTCCAACTACCGTACTCGCTCCCTTGAATGCGGTTGTGGAATCATTGAAGCGGTAGAGAAGATAGCTGGGGTTGGAGTAAATGGGGTAATGATGGGGTTGGTGAGAACAACATGTCATTACCAAACATGTCCTCATTTCTACCCATTCCTTCTATTATTACAGTTGTTATCGTGAGCAGTAAGAGTGTTTTGTGCTGGACCTAAACAAACTGCTAGGACAATGGGGGTCTTTTGAAGTGTCCTATCATAAACGTTTGTTGTTGTTTGTTGTTTTATTTGTTAAGTATTATTTTTGTTTACATGTACCAGAGAAAAAAAATCTTTCCTAAACCGAAACGAATTAAAATTATGGTGTCACTGAATAGCGGGTCTCATTTAATTTCAGTCATTTTCTTGGAGGGCGGAGGATTTAAATTGTTCATTCTTATATATTGTAATCGAAACAAGCTGTTACTAAAGTATGAAATGGAATACTTTCTCCAAGTAGGATTTCTCTTCTTAATATAAATAGAAAAGTGTAAAATATTCTTTATCACGCCGTTACTGTCGTTGGTTCGAGCCCGGCTGAAAGTAAAACATATCTAGTAGCTCAGGTGTATTTGTGAGATATATATATACAGTATATATATATATATTTGTAAAGAGAGAGATAGTGGAGGGGGGGGGGGGCTGACTTATAGATATATAAATGTACACATACTGTATAATTATATAGTCGTGGATATACTATATAGTCCTGGTTGCAGGAGGCCAGCTAGAGGGTTCCCGAGGTTCACAGTGACCACCCGAGAGACACGCCTGGTTTCATAGTTTATGTGAGAAGATTTGAGCGGTGCACGCGTATATGTGTATGAGTGTGTGGACAGAAGTGTGCGGCTGTGTGTGTCCAGGTACCAGAGTGACATGAGACTGGATCCGTTCCGGGATGGACCTTCAATTCAAACTGTAAAGAGGAGAGTCTGCAAGGCGCGCGACAATCTGACCGCTGGCCGAGTGATGGTCAGCTACCATTATTGTGGGTACTATGGGCACCCCTGCAGTAACCCTACATAGGACAACTACACACATCTCAACAACTACACACATCTCAACAACTACACACATCTCAACAACTACACACATCTCAACAACTACACACATCTCAACAACTACACACATTTCAACAACTTTCACTTTATACCAACTACCCATATTGGACATTTGGGCTCAAGTAGGTTCAATTAGTTAATTAGGAGGTCGATACTGATTATATGTGAGCTAAAGGAGTTACCTTTAAGCTACAATAAACATTTCATGGCATATTGTGCTATGTTCTCAAGTGACATGATATCGGAAGGAGATGTTATATTTGCCATTTGTAAATTTATAATAACAATTTAGTTACTTCTGTGTGTCCAATCAGACAACCTTGGAAGTCAGTTTTATTGACATGAGCTACGAGATTCATATACGGATTACCATACGCATTGCATTAAATTGCTATGGAAAACATTGGCCTCTGTTGAGATGTTGGTGTCCAGCCTCTGTATACTATGGGTTCTGTTGCAAGGGTCCGTGGATAATGTTGTGTGTGTGCCGGTAAGGGGCAACTGACCACGGCTACAGTCTCGTGTATGGCCCAGTCACACGAGCGCTCACACACCCGTCTTTATTGAGCTGCTCAGATCTCCAGGCTTACAAATTAAAGTTTTATAAGAATTGAGCTAGTATTAAGGGGAGGTTTTTAGTTTGTTCCCTAGACCTCCATCAAGCTTAAAATTACACCCCCTTGAGTCCCTTTCAAGATAAATTTGTACATTTTTCGGTAGAAAAAATTCCCGGCCGAAGGCCGGTTCCTCTTAAATTACAGGCTCGCTATCGCTCGCCAGGATAAAATCGACACCTGAATGGCACGAAAGGTCTTAATATGGGGTGAAAGTTCTTAAAATCGCTAAACTAATGGGGCAAACGTTGTATAATATCAAAAGCAATGGGGCTAAACATGAGGGAGAAGGGGGTCAAGAAAAACATCCCTTAAGTGGAAATCTCCCCTTAAGAGGTTCAAGGCTTTCAATGGCCGGAGTGAAACATGAGAAGTAGACGAGAGTAGTAATACCATTATAATGGGTCAAACCCGGAAAATATGAGCTGGTTAAATACACAAAGAGCTAAAGATTTGCGGTAATTACATGAACTAAATAGTTAACCCATTCGGTATACCTTGATGCATTCCTTCATTATATGTCGGTTGTTATAAGACGGTATTATTCAATTGTGGATCGGTCTGTGGTAGTCAATTGTGGATCGGTCTGTGGAAGTCAATTGTGGATCGGTCTGTGGAAGTCAATTTGTGGATCGGTCTGTGGAAGTCAATTGTGGATCGGTCTGTGGAAGTCAATTGTGGATCGGTCTGTGAAAGTCAATTGTGGATCGGTCTGTGGTAGTCAATTGTGGATCGGTCTGTGGAAGTCAATTGTGGATCGGTCTGTGGAAGTCAATTGTGGATCGGTCTGTGGTAGTCAATTGTGGATCGGTCTGTGGAAGTCAATTGTGGATCGGTCTGTGGAAGTCAATTGTGGATCGGTCTGTGGAAGTCAATTGTGGATCGGTCTGTGGTAGTCAATTGTGGATCGGTCTGTGGTAGTCAATTGTGGATCGGTCTGTGGTAGTCAATTGTGGATCGGTCTGTGGAAGTCAATTGTGGATCGGTCTGTGGAAGTCAATTGTGGATCGGTCTGTGGAAGTCAATTGTGGATCGGTCTGTGGAAGTCAATTGTGGATCGGTCTGTGGAAGTCAATTGTGGATCGGTCTGTGGAAGTCAATTGTGGATCGGTCTGTGGAAGTCAATTGTGGATCGGTCTGTGGAAGTCAATTGTGGATCGGTCTGTGGAAGTCAATTGTGGATCGGTCTGTGGAAGTCAATTGTGGATCGGTCTGTGGAAGTCAATTGTGGATCGGTCTGTGGAAGTCAATTGTGGATCGGTCTGTGGAAGTCAATTGTGGATCGGTCTGTGGAAGTCAATTGTGGATCGGTCTGTGGTAGTCAATTGTGGATCGGTCTGTGGAAGTCAATTGTGGATCGGTCTGTGGAAGTCAATTGTGGATCGGTCTGTGGAAGTCAATTGTGGATCGGTCTGTGGTAGTCAATTGTGGATCGGTCTGTGGAAGTCAATTGTGGATCGGTCTGTGGAAGTCAATTGTGGATCGGTCTGTGGAAGTCAATTGTGGATCGGTCTGTGGTAGTCAATTGTGGATCGGTCTGTGGAAGTCAATTGTGGATCGGTCTGTGGAAGTCAATTCAGATAGTTTGGTATCCCTTTGAGTCCAGGAGATTCTTCCTAAGCTAAATAAAATTCTCTGATGTTAAACAGAATATTGTGTAAAAAAAATCGTATTGGAAGGAAAGGACTTAAGGGGAGATTTCCACTTGAGGGACTTATTTCTTGACCCCTTTCTCCCTCATGTGTAGCCCCATTGCTTTTGAGATTTTAAGATGTTTGCCCCATTAGTTAGAACATTTTAAGAACTTTCGCCCCATTTATGTAACTTTTAAGACCTTTCGTGCCATTTAGGTGTCGATTTTTTCCTGGCGAGCGATAGCGAGCCTGTAATATAAGAGGAACCGGCCTCCGGCCGGGAAATTTTTCTACCGAAAAATGTACAAATTTATCTTGAAAGGGGGTCAAGGGGGTGACATTTTAAGATTGCTGGAGGAGTAGGAAACAAACTATAAACCTCCCCTTAAATGGATCGTGGAAAACAATACGTGAAAAATAGCAGCAATAGCAATAGCAGCATAGTCAAGTGTATTGTTAAAATGTAAAACTTGCAAACTAAACAAACCAAAACTGAGACAAAGAGAATATAAAGTTAAATTAACTTAACAAAATCACTATGTGGGAACAACGCTTACTACTAAAATAAATGTTTTGAAATAGAAGAACACAATCCACCAAGAAGAACACAATCCACCAAGAAGAACACAATCCACCAAGAAGAACACAATCCACCAAGAAGAACACAATCCACCAAGAAGAACACAATCCACCAAGAAGAGATTCGAATAACGAATTGGCCAAATTGAAGACGATAACAGACAATTATGAACGTTGGGTCTATTGTAAGGCAGAAATAAATGGTAAAATGGATAGAAAACATTAACCTAAAAACTGGAGACAGAAAGAGGAGCCACAGAGAACGTGTAATAGAATTAAGGGAAGGTATTTAGTTTGTTTCCTACGTTTTCATCAAGCTTAAAATTACACCCCCTAGACCCCCTTTCAAGATAAATTTGTACATTTTTCGGTAGAAAAATGTCCCGGCCGGAGGCCGGTTGCTCTTAAATTACAGGCTCGCTATCGCTCGCCAGGAAAAAATTGACACCTTAATTGCACGAAAGGTCTTAAAATTGACAGAAATGGGGCAAAATGTCTTAAAATGTCCAAACTAATAGGGCGAACGTTTTAAATCTGAAAAGCAATGGGGCTAAACATGAGGGAGAAAGGGGTCCAGGAAAAATATCCCTCAAGTGGAAATCTCCCCTTAAAGTAACCGACAATTCAATAATGGCGGTCTGAATGTAGAAGGGTGGAGTGGTCAACGAGGGGTTCAATGGAGAGGCTTCAAGAATGGAGACGTAATAAAACTGTTATGGATATGATGCCACAGAGAAAATATATATCTCTATATTCTCTTTACCTATTCAATTTATGACAACGAAATATGTAATGTTTTAAGGGAGCCCACCTCGCTTTTTTTTTCTCTTTGTCTCCCTCTCTCTTTGGCTTGTATTCATTCGGCCCCATTCAGCCTACTGTTTTAAGACGTTTACCCCCATCCAGGTGTCAATATTTTCCTGGCGAGCGGTAGCGAGCCAGCATATAGTATATATATATTTTTGTTTTGACAGCAAGCTCAATTTGTACATTTTTCGATAGAAAAATGTCTCCGGCGAAGCCTGATATCTCCATACAAATCACCAAACTAATGGGGCAAACGTCTTAAAATCTCAAAAGCAATGGGGCTAAACATGAGGGAGAAAGGGGTCAAGAAAAAAGTCCCTCAAGTGGATATCGCGCCTTAATATATTCGCTTTATGAAGAATCTCTCTGAGTCTAATGTTGATATCAACTATGCATTAGTGCGCGGAATTTCGATGTGAGTGTCCTGGGTTCGAGTCCTCGGAGTGCCATATGTATTTTTTGATTTCATTAAGGGGAGATCTCCACTTGAGGGATTTTTTTCTTGACCCCTTTCTCCCTCATGTTTAGCCCCATTGCTTTTGATACTATAAAACGTTTGCCCCATTAGTTTAGCAATGTTAAGAACTTTCACCCCATATTAAGACCTTTCATGCCATTCAGGTGTCGATTTTATCCTGGCGAGCGATAGCGAGCCTGTAATTTAAGAGGAAGCGGCCTTCGGCCGGGACATTTTTCTACCGAAAAATGTACAAATATATCTTGAAAGGGACTCAAGGGGGTGTAATTTTAAGCTTGATGGAGGTCTAGGGAACAAACTAAATACCTCCCCGTAATTGAGTTTAGATGTGAAGTTGGTTGGTGGAAAAAAACGTAATAATTACATTATATAAATTTGATGTGTGATTACAGCGAAAATAATCAAGAAATAAAATATTACCACTGCGTTAAAACAAAACAAAAATAATAATAAATAAAATAAAAGCGATCATGGAGAATTATAGACCATTTATTATAACAAAGACCCCAAACTAAATAATTGGAATAGTGGCACTGGACATGCTAAGGAAGGAAGGGATAGTGTTAAGGGGAGCTCAGACGGTATTGTGCAGCATAATGTACTGGTTCGGCTCAATGGATTAAGGAAGGGGTTTAATTTGCTCTCTAAACCTCTATCAAACTTTTTAAAAAAACACACACAAGACCCCCCATCGATATAAATTTGTACATTTTTCGGTAGAAAAATGTCCCGGCCGAAGGCCGATCCCTCTTCAAATACAGGCTCACTATCGCTCGCCAGGGAAAAAGTCGACACCTAAATGGCACGAAAGGTCTTATTGGCAAAGAAATGGGGCAAAAGGTCTGAAAATCGCCAAACTAATGGGGCGAATGTCTTGAAATCTCATAACTAATAGGGCTAAACATGAGGGAGGAGGAGGACTCTAAAAACCAACTGCCTCCCCTTAACCCTCTCCGACATATGACGCAATTTTGAGCCTATTAGGGATACTTTAAAGCCTTTGTTACCATCAGGGGTATTTAGAAACCTTTAGTTTAGTTACTTCAACCTCTGCAGTTGTCTTTGAGTCAGCTGTGTTGAGCCTATTGGGGATACTTTAAAGCCTTTGTTACCATCAGGGGTATTTAGAAACCTTTAGTTTAGTTACTTCAACCTCTGCAGTTGTCTTTGAGTTAGCTGTGTTGAGCCTATTGGGGATACTTTAAAGCCTTTGTTACCATCAGGTGTATTTAGAAACCTTTAGTTTAGTTACTTCAACCTCTGCAGTTGTCTTTGAGTTAGCTGTGTTGAGCCTATTGGGGATACTTTAAAGCCTTTGTTACCATCAGGGGTATTTAGAAACCTTTAGTTTAGTTACTTCAACCTCTGCAGTTGTCTTTGAGTTAGCTGTGTTGAGCCTATTGGGGATACTTTAAAGCCTTTGTTACCATCAGGGGTATTTAGAAACCTTTAGTTTAGTTACTTCAACCTCTGCAGTTGTCTTTGAGTTAGCTGTGTTGAGCCTATTGGGGATACTTTAAAGCCTTTGTTACCATCAGGGGTATTTAGAAACCTTTAGTTTAGTTACTTCAACCTCTGCAGTTGTCTTTGAGTTAGCTGTGTTGAGCCTATTGGGGATACTTTAAAGCCTTTGTTACCATCAGGGGTATTTAGAAACCTTTAGTTTAGTTACTTCAACCTCTGCAGTTGTCTTTGAGTTAGCTGTGTTGAGCCTATTGGGGATACTTTAAAGCCTTTGTTACCATCAGGGGTATTTAGAAACCTTTAGTTTAGTTACTTCAACCTCTGCAGTTGTCTTTGAGTTAGCTGTGGGCAGAAAACTAATTTTGGAGAGGTAATTATAAGAGTGAGAGAACTCTATTTCTTATTGCTAATCTGGCAACCTCTGCGTCATAAATGCGTGAAAGGGTTAATATATGGGAGACCCGTTCAAACCAAAGGTGAAGGTGAGGGTTTGAAGGCTAAGTGAAAGGTGGTAGAGGGAGAGCCTATACGGGTATACGGCAAGCTCACTCAACGCTATGTGTTAAGGGGAGATTTCCACTTGAGGGATTTTTTTCTGAACCCGTTTCTCCCTCATGTTTAGCCCCATTGCTTTTGAGATTTTAAGACGTTCGCCCTGGTAGTTTTGACATTTTAAGACATTTTGCCCCATATCTATCAATTTTAAGACCTTTAGTGCCATTAAGGTGTCGATTTTTTCCTGGCGAGCGATAGCGAGCCTGTAATTTAAGAGCAACCGGCCTCCGGCCGGGACATTTTTCTACCGAAAAATGTACACATTTATCTTGAAAGGGGGTCTAGGGGGTGTAATTTTAAGCTTGATGAAAACGTAGGGAACAAACTAAATACCTTCCCTTAAGTAACACCCCGTTCTTAACATTAATCAATTACAAACCCCAATGTACTTGAATACACTAATGAACGCATAATAATGGTCCTCCCGGGATTCGAACTCGGAACACCACACCCAGAACATAAACATCTAAACCATTACACCACCAACACAGAGACAGACAGACAGACAGACATCATCACCCCCTACTTTCCACACACACTTGGGCCCCTTATAGGTAGCCTTGGTGGTTGAGGAGGAAAATTTATAGACAGACATGCACAGACTCATATGTAAACAAATAATCAGAGACAGACAGACAGACAGACAGACATCATCACCCCCTACTCCCCACACACACTTGGCCCCCTTATAGGTAGCCTTGGTGGTTGAGGAGGAAAATTTATAGACAGACAGACAGACATGCATACAGATAGACAGACATACATACAGACAGACAGACAGACATCATCACCCCCTACTCCCCACACACACTTGGCCCCCTTATAGGTAGCCCTGGTGGTTGAGGAGGAGAATTTGGGTTGGTTGGAGTTGCCGGGGTGCGTCCACCAATTAGCGCGCCTCCGCTGCACACCGGTTGTTTTGGTTGGTCGGGTCGGCAGGGAGGGAGGGAGGGAGGGAGGCAGCTGGTCAGTGGTGGTGGGGGGCTTATAATCAACAGCCACCTTCACAAGTTACTGGCATTTGGTCATAAAGAGAGGCAACGTCATGCTTTACTATTCACACATGAGCATCCTGGGTTCGAATCCACGGACTGCCACATGTGTTTGTAAATTTCATTAATCGATTTTAGGAGTATAGTTGGTTGTTGGAAGGACCATAATAATGAGAGACATTACAGCTGCAATAACTACACTAATTACAACAAGTCTTTGAGTAAAATATTATAATTGTCAAAATATATAATTATAAATTCTAAGTTGAAGACACCATAGTTAAGTTCTAAGCTAAATAACATACAAATGGCAAATGATAACAAATGGAGTGAACGGGGGATACCTAGATATTCTTATGAACTAGTTAATGTATTTTTTTTCCCAGCCGATGTTAAATTGAATCTCTTAGCATATCATAATGAGTTATCGATTCTTAATGGAAAACATATGATAGTGTTAAGGGGAGATTTCCACTTCAGGGATTTTTTTCTTGACCCCTTTCTCCCTCGTGTTTAGCCCCATTGCTTTTGACATTTTAAGACGTTCGCCCCATTAGTTTGGCGATTTTAAACAATTTCGCCCCATTTCTGTCAATTTTAAGACCTTCCGTGCCATTTAGGTGTCTATTTTTTCCTGGCGAGCGATAGCCAGCCTGTAATTTAAGAGCAACCGGCCTTCGGCCGGGAAATTTTTCTATCGAAAATTCTTAAAATCACCAAACTAATGGGGCAAACGTCTTAAAATCTCAAAAACAATGGGGCTAACCATGAGGGAGAAAGGGGTCAAGAAAAAAAATCCCTCAAGCGGAGACATCCCCTTAAAGAATGCTCCACAAGCCTACGATTTATTATGCAATTTCGAATCCTGCATACCAATCTTAACATGTACAATCATTGCAACTGCACCTATCGGAGGCTATGCATAATAATGAGGATGGCGAGATAGCAACATACCATCAGCTGGAATTAAGGGGAGGAAGACCGTTTTTCTGGACCCCCTTCTCCCTAATGATTAGCCCCCACTAGTTTTGCGATTATAAGACGCTCGGCCCATTAGTTTGGCGATTATAACACCTTTCGCCCCATTTCGTTGTCAATTTTAAGACCTTTCGTGCCATTTAGGTGTCGATTATTTCCTGGCGAGCGATAGCGAGCCTGCAATTTTAAGAGGAACCGGCCTTCGGCCGGGACATTTTCTACCGAAAAATGTACAAATTTATCTTGAAGGGGGGTCTAGGTTTTTGTTTTGTAAGCTTGATGGAGGTCTAGGGAGGAAACTAAACAAATATATGAATAAATGAATTAATAGACCAAACAAACGGTCTGCCTCCCCTTAAGACAGAATATAGTGAACACTTCCAATTATTGATAACTTGATATCAATAAATACAAAGCGATAATAAATTAGAATACACATTTATTTGGCATACATAACGATCTAGATATTCTATGGCTAGTGTCGAAGGTTTTATTTCCGAAAGACTGACAAAAAGTACAATGGCGCTAATAAGTGATGTCTCGGCACCAATTATATTTTGATCAATAATTGGTATCAGCAATATTTACACATGATTTCTTCTTTTTGAGTGAGATATACTAACATTTTCCTACACTTACCCGCCCCATTCAACATCTGACAGACATTAATACAGCACAGAGCAAGCCAAACGTAATGACAGCTGAGACATGACTTATTAGCGCGACCGTACATCATTGGAATCTGACAGAACAAAGCTGTTTATATAAAAAGGCAAACCTTTATTTTTTGACGACGGACATAATATTTGATCAGATAAAACTGATAACCAAGTGGAGTTGCCAAATATTGACTTATGGCGAGCAGAACTGGGGTAACCAATTTTAGACTAAAATTATCTAACCTAACCTATATTTCGTGAATCGGTCAATGATTCTATAAAAATACTTCATTACAATATCATATTTTTAATTAATTTCATATATCATAAAAATATTACATTGATATAAGAAGCATAGCTGGATTGAATAGTTTACCAATAATTATTATAACAAAACATGTACAGTTGCGCTAATAAGTCATGTCTCGGCACCAATTGTTTTGATCAATAATTGGTATCAGCAATATCTAAGCTTGATTTCTTCGTATCGAGTGAAATATACAAACATGTTCCTACACTTACCCACCCTATTCAACATCTGACAGACATTAATACAGCACAGAGCGAGCCAAACGTAATGACAGCTGGAACATGACTTATTAGCGCGACCGTACCTTAAAGATGAAGAACCGTATCTATAGACAGTCACCGTATTCGCTCGTAAGGTTGAAAGATTTGCCTGTAGAATTTACACCCGACCCTCAATCATGATTGCCAGCGAACTTTTGAATCCTGGCGTACAATGGTTCAACAACAGCAGGCCTCCCCCCTCCCCCCTCCCCCCTCCCCCCTCTCGCGGCAGGACCGACTGAACGGGTTGGGAGGGAGGGGGGGGGGGGGGGGGGGGGGGGTTGTTGCTGAGGTTGCAGGCCTAACGTCTACCGCTGCTAGTGCCGAGCTTGGTGGCCAGAAACACTGTATGGTAGAGAGACATCTTTAATATATTACGTTAAGGGGAGGTATTTAGTTTGTTCCATAGACCTCCATCAAGCTTAAAATTACACCCCCTTGAGTCCCTTTCAAGATAAATTTTTAAATTTTTCGGTAGAAAAATGTCCCGGCCGAAGGCCGGTTCCCTGTAAATTACAGGCTCGCTATCGCTCGCCATGATAAAATAGACACCTGAATTGCACGAAAGGTCTTAATATGGGGTGAAAGTTCTTAAAATTGCTAAACTAATGGGGCAAACGTTTTATAATATCAAAAGCAATGGGGCTAAACATGACGGAGAAAGGGGTCAAGAAAAAAATCCCTCAAGTGAAGATCTCCCCCCCCCCCCCTCTTAACATCACAAGCCAAAACATGACCGTGGTATATAGATACATAGACTTATATAGACTTACCGGTCATGCGTAGAGAATAGTTAGATATGTGAATATTGAAGGGGAGATTTCCACTTGAGGGATTTTTGTCTTTACCCCTTTCTCCCTCATGTTTAGCCCCCTTGCTTTTGAGATTTTAAGACGTTCGGGGCGATTTTAAGAACTTTCACCCCATTTATGTAACTTTTAAGACCTGTCGTTCCATTTAGGTGTCAATTTTTTCCTGGCGAGCGATAGCGAGCCTGTAATATAAGAGGAACCGGCCTTCGGCCGGGACATTTTTCTACCGAAAAATGTACAAATTTATCTTGAAAGGGGGTCAAGGGGGTGTAATTTCAAGCTTGATGGAAGTCTAGGAAACACACTAAAAACCTCTCCTTAAATAGATAGATAGATCCAGCATATACTGTGTGTTGTATGGCTGTATGTAGGTGGTTCTTTATCGACCGATTATCCAAGTTTAATATAGAACACTATATAGCACGTAAAGCTATATATATATATATATATACACAGTATAGAGAGATCATGGATATTGAATGATGAAGTGTAGTAGTGGTAGTGATGGTGACGGCGTATGTGTGTGGTAGCTTGTAACACACACACACACACACACACACACACACACACACACACACACACATACACACACACACACAGAGAGAGAGAGGTATCAATAATGCACCATGGCCCACAGGATCAATAACAACCGATCAACAAAGTTTCAACAACTTCTCATGGCTACGGTTCACACCAACAATATGTTTGCAACTTTTGATTGGCAGCTCTGTTATGCCCGCGTTTTAGTATATATTTAAAGAGAGAGAGAGAGAGAGAGAGGTTTTTAGTGAGTTTCCTAGACTTCCATCAAGCTTGAAATTTCACCCCCTTGACCCCATTTCAAGATAAATTTGTAAATTTTTCGGTAGAAAAATGTCCCGGCCGAAGGCAGATTCCTCTTAAATTACAGGCTCGCTATCGCTCGCCAGTAAAAATTCGACACCTAAATGACACGAAAGGTCTTCAAAGTGACATATATGGGGTGAAAGTTCTTAAAATAGCCAAACTAATGGGGAGAACGTCTTAAAATCTCAAAAGCAATGGGGCTAAACATGAGGGAGAAGGGGGTAAAGAAAAAATTCCCTCAAGTGGAAATCTCCCCTTAACTGGTATTGGAGGTAGATAACTCTAACCTCTGTAAATACAAAAAACAAATAGAGTAATCGAGCTAACCATTTGGGAAGAGTCAGTCAAGGAATAGATGTAGACAATTATAGCCTATTTGCTCTAGCCCGTTTTGAGTTACAGGAGACGAGGCTATCGGTGTGACACTGTCTTGTACTTCACGCAAACCTCAGGAATTGACTCGGCGTTTTACGAGTTTTCAACGTTAAGGGGAGATATCCACTGGAGTGATTTTTTTCTGGACTCCTTTCTCCCTCATGTTTAGCCCCATTGTTTTTCTAATTTTAAGACGTTCGCCCCATTATTTTGACGATTTTAAGAATTTTCGACCCATTTCTGTCAATTTTAAGACCTTTCGTGCCATTTAGGTGTCGATTTTATCCTGGCGAGCCTGTTATTTAAGAGGAACCGGCTTTCAGCCGGGACATTTTTCTACCGAAAAATGTACAAATTTATCTTGAAAGGGGCTCAAGGGGGTGTAATCTTAAGCTTGATGGATATCTAGGGACCAAACTAAAAACCTCCCCTTAACTACTTATATTGGAAGTTAGATCTACTGTAGTTCAAATGCAGACTGTTAAAACCGGTATAACAAGCGCACTTTTTCACTCAATATTTATCCTCAACACTGGTCTGGCAGCTTGTGAGGTCAACATTTATAATATTTCGGTCACCTAAATTCATCTATCACCAGTCTAGTTTCCGATACCAGTGCAAAATATATCAGAAATGTTGCCAGCAATGTTGGTATCATCGAATGTTGACTATAAAAGCTCTAGTGTGATACCGGCTGTACAGTCGCGCTAATAAGTGATGACTCGGCACCAAGTATGTTTTGATCAATAATTGGTATCAGAAATATCTAAGCTTCATTTCTTCATATCGAGTGAAATATACAAACATGTTCCTACACTTACCCACCCTATTCAAAATCTGACAGATATTAAGGGGAGATATCCACTTGAGGGACTTTTTTCTTGACCCCTTTCTCTCTCATGTCTAGCCCCATTATTTTTGAGATTTTACGATGTTTGCCCCGTTAGTTTGGCGATTTTAAGAACTTTCACCCCATTTTAAGACCTTTCGTGCCATTCAGGTGTCGATTTTATCCTGGCGAGAGATAGCGAGCCTGTAACTTAAGAGGAAACGGCCTTCGGCCGGGAAATTTTTCTACCGAAAAATGTACAAATTAATCTTGAAAGGGACTCAAGGGGGTGTAATTTTAAGCTTGCTGGAGGTCTAGGGAACAAACTAAATACCTCCCCTTAATACAGCACAGAGCAAGCCAAACGTAATGACAACAGGTACATGACTTATTAGCGCGACTGTACAAGGGGTGGTGGCGTGGAGAGCCGAGCAGCGTGGTTTAGGCCTCTGCGTGAGAGTGGAAGAATGAGTGTGTATAGCCTACTTTAGTGAGTATAATGTGAGTGGGTGTACTGCGTTGTTGTGTAAGAGTTGTGGTGTGGTGTACAATGTATGGTAGTGTAATATATATATATATATAACTTACCCATAGATAATTGTAGGCCTGGTAGTTGGTAGAATGAACGAGCACCGTGCAACATCATGTAACCCTACGTGTGTGCGTGAGTTGCCAGGTGCCACTAGATGCTGCAATATAGTGACGATGCCTATCATTTTCTATGTCAGTTGCTGCGTTTGGTTACAACTCCAGTAGAAAACGACAATTATTCACCACTTGCAAGATTCAGGCAATAAAGAAGTTAAATCTGTTGACATTTGATATTTAGTCGAATTACAACCTAAAATACATTCCATGAATTACTACAAAACCGTTGCTATACATATATAAGTAAATCAAGTATATTTATTTATAACGACCATCCATCAATAACTCGTATAATAACATTCTGCTTAATATTGATGTCTAATTAATGTTTGAATTTCCACTTGCGAGCACTTGCAAGTTCCGAACTATAAAGTCTGCAACTCGCAAGTGGTCAGCTTGGAGAAGTTGAAAGTCTTGTATTAAAGGGCATATAGCATTTCTAGTAACGTCACAAAGGAAAACATGTGTTAACTTCCAAATTATTTCTTTACGGAAACAGTTTCTCTCTGTATGGAGTTCTATGAATGTTGGATGATATAACTATGAAACTGAAACGATTTCGTATGTATAATGCAAAGCAAACGAGAAGTTGCAGCTATTGTAAATAGGTCTTTTATTGTTGTTGCAAAATCGAAGAACAATGATGGAAGTCTATTAGCGCCAAAGGAGGTTGGTGTGGGTGGTGGTGTGTGTTGCAAGGGACGGTGACGTGGCAAGCGTTGCTATAGTAGTGTAGTGTAGTGTAGTATGTGCCAGGCTAGGGTGAGGTGATAAATTAGTGTAGTGTTACGTAGCGTGTAGTATGCAGTAGCGTAGTGTAGTGTAGTGTATTACAAGGTAGGGTGACGTGGTAATAGTATCAAGGTAGTGTACGGTAGAGTAGCGTGTAGTACGTTGCCGAGTAGGGTGAGGTGATGTAGTGTAAAGTAGCGCAGTATTGTAGAAGAGCGTGAAGTGAAGCGTAGTTTGGTGTTACAGGGTAGGGTGACGTGGCAAGAGTAGTGTGTAACCTAGGCCTGTCTTCCCGGCCCCTAGCCCTGTAGACCGCCACCGCTGTAGCCATGGGCCGGGGGTTATAGACAATCTCTTCACTCTGCTCAAACTCTGCTATGGTAGACATGTCGCTACCTTTATTTATACACTCTCCGTGTCGCATACCTCCTGTTATATTTTATATTCATGCCCATAATATGTTCAAGTTCATATACATTTGTATGCGTCAGTTATCTAGAAATACATCGTTTGGTATACATTCAGTCTTAATTTGAATATACTGCAGTTACGTATAGTCTAATATCCCAAATTCTTCAGAGGTCGGCTATAAAAAAAAAAAAAATCTAATGGGTGTATGATTATTATGGCGTCTGAGTGAGGCTATGCAACATGGCGCATGCAAGTGATCTTCCTCCCCATAGAATAATTTGGCTATGGTGGGCCTGGCTAGGGGTTCTCTGCTGGATTCCTCATCACGACAGGGCCCCAGGGAGCCACCACCGACCCACACACACCCCAGGAAATGCCAAATGGCAATCCCGTCACCCTGCTGTTGTTGTGGCGCGGCAACCTCACCCACAGGCCTGCCATGTTGCCATCTCTCTCTCTCTCTCTCTCTCCACCGCCTTCGCTCTCGACCAGTATTATCACCTTCCTCAGTCAACCACCATCACCACTTCTCTCAGCACCTTAACCACTACCATTACCCTCTCTCCATCACTACAACCTCTATCACCTCCCTCACTACCACTACAACTAGTAAGTAGGCCTACCACCTCCCTCTCTCCCTACCATCCCAGCTACTATCACCTCCCTCTCTCTCTACCATCTCAACTACAATCACCTCTCTCACCACTACCACACATACTACGTCAGTGGAAGAATACCACATACCTCTCTCACCACCACTACTAGGCTACCTCTCTCCACCACTACCAACACAACCTCTCTCCACCACCACCACCATCTCTCCATTATATGCGACGTTTTTGACCAGCTTATACGAAGGGTGGACTGAGAAGGTATTATTGATCGTCGGTTGCAAATTACTCCATCAAGCAAGACTGGCAGCCGAGGCCCGGTGTAGTAGGCCTCCCGTGGCGTGAGACCCAACCAACCAACCAACCAGCCAGCCAGTATGTAGTACCAAAGCCTTTATCCTTTATATCTTACCTCATGTTTCTTAAGGGGACACTGACTGCTTTATTGACCTATGAATTACTTCATTCATAAATTCTTAGTTTCTTCGCTAGACATCCCTCAAGTTTAGAAAAGCATCCCCTAGACCCCACCTCAAGATAAGTTTGTACATTTTTCGATAGAAAAAATTCCCAGCCGAAGGCCGGTTCCTTTTTACAATTACAGGCTCGCTATCGCTCGCCAGGAAAAAATCGACACCTAAATGGCACGATAGATCTTAAAATGTATAATGAAATGGCACGAAAGGTCTTAAAATCGCCAAAGAAATGGGCAGAACGTCTAAAAATCCCAAAACTAATGGAACTAAACACTAGGGCCAACACTGGACCCCCAAAAAACGACCGTCTCCCCTTAATCCATGGTGAACCTACCTTGGAGCAATAGGATCACGAAAATGGAAACTAAATCTAAATATAATATATACATTTCGGTTTACTTTACATGGGCTATATTTGCAGTAATGCGCTCCTACGAGAAACAATATTGATCACATAAACCTAATATATTGTGTTGCATTATGCATTATCAATTTAATTAGGAATATTTCTACTTTAACTATTGTAATTTTTCTATATAGTTCTCGTCTAAAACGGGCCAAATAAAAATAATTGCTAGCTTTATAACTTTTGCAATTGATATGATTGATTTTTTTAATTGATTGTTGTTAATATGTTTACATACCGGTATAGAAAGTTATTCATTGATATTTAGGTTATGGCTGTAGGGGTTTCCTGGTGTGGAAAGAATGCCTTATCATAAATCGGCATGTGACCTTAGGAACGTGTTTTTTTATGCATGTGAGAAAACTAACAAAGGCGACATCACAATGAAACTTGTTCCTCCAAGGCTGAGCTTGGGCTTGGCGTGACAACTACCCAGTGGCCTACCCACTACCTCACGTTGTAATGACCAGCCTGAACAGAGGCTTGGTAATAAGGTGCCTGGAGTAACAAAGGAGGGTAGGTAACACGCCTGCAGCACATGTAGCGTCCCTCTTGGTGTTGGGAGTAGTAGTAGTAGGGGGTAGTGGAGGAGGTGATATTGTAGGCCTCATGTGGCCAGACCACCTCAACTGGCCTTCACCAGTCTTGTTTACGACACATCCCTTCCACTTTTTATCTACTACGGTGGGCTTTGGCCCTTTATATGTGAATGTGACCACAGTTATGTAATACTTGATAAGAGTCCCAACTCCCGTATGACTTTGAAAGCAAACTTATGCGCGCGATTATGAATTTTGTAGCATTATCATTGGTATATATGAATGTATTTATTATTAATAATTATTTATGTATGTATGAGTGTGAGTAGCGGCCGCAGGAGTGAGAGTAGGTTTGTGGCTGGTCGCCAGGCCTCCCTGGTCACACAGACAGTCAGTCGACGCCACCTTGCATGGGCCGACCACGGCCTCTCATTCTATCACGCTGGGATCAAGGACGCTTTCTGTACATTTATCTTATTGAGGTGTCAGCCTGCTGCCCTCTGCCAACAACTGACTATTAGACTACTGGCACACCGGCCCTTGGATTACTTGTCGGTACTATAGTTACCGAGAAGTAAATATAGATACAGTAGCCGTATATTGTTTTTTTTCTTCTGAGTTTGCTGGACATAAATGGAGTTAAAGTAAGACAGAAACAGTGTTTTTTTTGTATTAGTATTATTAATATTATTATTTGATGTTCTTAAATGTTTTTGTTTTCTTTCCAATACATAATACTGGTAGGCTATACAGTATAGCAAGGATATATGGGCCTACAGTACACATACTGTAGGCCTATGTATAGAAAGACCACCACAAAATAATGATTTAACTATATGTATATACCCCCACATAATAAGTGCTTAGTGGTGTTGATTGAATGTTGTGTGTTTTAACCCTCTCCGACATATGACGCGATTTTGAGCCTATTAATTATTAATTATTATTACTTTAAAGTCTTTGTTACCATCAGGGGTATTTAGAAACCTTTGGTTTAGTTACTTCAACCTTTGCAGTTGTCTTTGAGTTTGCTGTGGGCAGAAAACTAATTTTAGAGAGGTAATTATAAGAGTGAGAGAACTCTATTTCTTGTTGCTAATCTGGCAACCTCTGCGTTATATGTGCGTGAAAGGGTTAATGGTTATGAGTTTATGTGTTATGTAAGAGGTGTGCTGAGTGCAGGAAAGTGAGAGACCGGGGTTGTGATGGTGGTGTATGTGTTGTGTGGTGCTAAGTAGATCTGATGGTGATGTATGTATATAGTGTTGATGAATGTGACTTACACAACGTATGGCAAGTGTGGTGCATGAAGAGGACAGAGATAAGAGACCGAGTTTATAGTGACGATGCTGATATGTTAAGTGGTGATAAGTAGATATGGTTGTGCTGTAGCCTAGTGTTTAGTGGCGATGAGTGTCTGGGTTATGTAAGAGGTGGTGTGCCTGGTGCAGGAAGAGGAGGAGGAGAGGCCGGGGTTGTGGTGGTGTTACGCAACTGGTGAAGGTCGACCCCCGGCTGCCTCGCCCACTACGGTCAAGTTACTGCGGCCTGAGGCAACCTACTACTTTTAGTTTTTTAGGCCTAAAGGGCGTTGGCCTCTGCTTTGACAACTCCTTTATAACGAACACGGAGCAAATGTAGGGAGAGGATGGGTGTGATGAGTGAGAGGGATATGTGTGAGTGAGGAATATGTGAGAGTGGTGTGTAACTGTGTATACGATGTGAAGGGTGTGTGTGTGTTCAGGGTGAGAAGAGTGATGTGTGTAGGGTGAGATGGGTTACGTAAGAATGTGTGTTGTGTAAGGTGAGATGTGTGATTGAGGGGTATGTATTGTACAGCATGTGGTGTATGTAAGGTGTGATAGGTAAGTGAGTGTGTGGTATGGGTGACTATTAAGGGGAGGTTTTTAGTTACTTCCCTAGACCTCCATCAAGCTTAAAATTACACCCTCTAGGCCCCCTTTCAAGATAAATGTGTACATTTTTTCGGTAGAAAAATTTCCCGGCCAAAGGCCGCTTCCTCTTAAATTACAGGCTCGCTATCGCTCGCCAGGAAAACATCGACACCTAAATTGCATGAAAGGTCTTAAAATTGACAGAAATGGGGCGAAAGTTCTTAATTATGGGCCGGACGTCTTAAAATATCAAAAGCAATGGGGCTAAACATGAGGGAGAAAGGAGTCCAGAAAAAAATCCCTCAAGTGGAAATGTCCTCTTAAGGGGTATTATGTGTAATGTATGAGGGATCTGTCGTGTGTGTGTGTGTGTGTGTTAGTGTAGGGTATGTCGTGTGTGTGTGTGTGTGTGTGAAGGGATAATAATTGTTGTCATGCTACATACAAAGAAGAGGGAAGATAAGTAGAGGCCTAGGCTGGTAGTTTAGGAGGAGGATCTCGCACAACAACAACAACAACAACAACAACAGCGCCACCAAATACACCTCCTTGCTACATACACCACATGTTAAGGGGAGATTTCTACTTGAGGGTCTTTTTTTTCTGGATCCCTTTCTCCCTCATGTTTAGCCCCATTGCTTTTGATATTTGAAGAGGTTCGCCCCATAATTAAGAACTTTAGCCCCATTTCTGTCAATTTTAAGACCTTTCATGCAATTTAGGTGTCAATTTTTTCCTGGCGAACGATAGCGAGCCTGTAATTTAAGAGGAAGCGGCCTTTGGCCGGGACATTTTTCTACCGAAAAATGTACACATTTATCTTGAAAGGGGGCCTAGAGGGTGTAATTTTAAGCTTGATGGAGGTCTAGGGAACTAACTAAAAACCTCCCCTTAAGTGTAGGCCTAAGAGTGATTATAATGTACAATCGGGGGTATTAAGTGTTGTCATAGATTCCAGTGGTGTTCGCTCAAAAAGTGTTATTGGTATCTTTATAGTTACTGGGAAAAGTGCTTATCCCTCAGAGTATTAGTCAGTGTCCGAAACTTTCTGAAATATCTGACAACACTTATTAAGGGGAGATCTCCACTTGAGGGATTGTTTTCTTGACCCCTTTCTCCCTCATGCTTAGCCCCATTGCTTTTGATATTATAAAACGTTTGCCCCATTAGTTTAGCGATTTTAAGAACTTTCACCCCATAGTAAGACCTTTCGTGCCATTCAGGTGTCGATTTGATCCTGGCGAGCGATAGCGAGCCTGTAATTCAAGAGGAACCGGCCTTCGGCCGGGAAATTTTTCTACCGAAAAATGTACAAATTTATCTTGAAAGGGACTCAAGGGGGTGTAATTTTAAACTTGATGGAGGTCTAGGGAACAAACTAAATACCTCCCCTTAACCTCGACTGTACTTAGTGTGTGTTTGAGTGATTGTGTGCATACATGTAGGCGTTTATTGCACGACAGAGGAGTTTTTGTAAGCAATCAAGTCTAGTGTGTGTGTGTGTGTATTGTTTGAGAGTGCATGTATTAGATATTTTATTGAAAAGACCTCCGTGTATGTATTGTGAAAAACCTGTTATTCTCCAGTAAATTGTGGGGGTGAGTGAGTGATGCCGTGTATGAGTGCGTCAGTGTGAGATTCCGTGTATATGAGTGTGCGTGAAAGAGAGGGAGGTATGTGTGTGGTGTTGTAGGAGAGGAGGAGGAGGAGGGGCCTCGTGTTGGTGTAATCAACTAACTTACAAAACTTAGGCCTAACGCTCACTCCACCCTTAGTGTTGTACATTTCTCTTTCTGCCGCCAAGGATATTTATTTTAGTTTTGTTTTTTGTTTTCCCGCTACACCTAAGGGAATATATTCATGTTAACCCTCTCACGACCATATGACGCAGAGGTTGCCAGATTAGCAATAAGAAATAGAGTTCTCTCACTCTTATAATTACCTCTCCAAAATTAGTTTTCTGCCCACAGCTAACTCAAAGACAACTGCAGAGGTTAAAGTAACTAAACTAAAGGTTTCTAAATTCCCCTGATGGTAACAAAGGCTTTAAAGTATACCTAATAGGCTCAAAAGTGCGTCAATAACGTGAGAGGGTTAACATTGGTCATACCCGTTGGTGTATGAAGGCAGTGTTACTAATTTGGGACGCATCATTGTGTTTTAAAGCAATTTAGGTTAGAGCAACCTTAACTTAAATTGCTTCAAACTGTGTGTTTAGGCATTTTGGCTCGTACATTCCTTTTGCCTTGTCACTCTTTCAAATCTGGGGGAGGCATTCGTCGCAGGCAGCTTTGCCTTTTGTCTCCCTCGTCTACATAGAACACAAAAACTATAAATTCATTAGGAATTGATACTGATTCATCGAAGTAGAAGGTTAAACCATTCATAATCTAGAGGGCCATTCAGTAGAGCGCATATCTCCGTGTACACTGGCTTTGTCACAAAACTGGCCAACAAATTTCATTAAAATCTCTGGATCGGCTCGTACATTAAATCACTTCTTCCTTGGTGCATATCCTATCTGCCCACCAAATTTCGTGAACATCGGTTCATAACTTTGTGAGATATCTTGTTTACAGACAAACGGGGGCGAAAACATGTCCTATGGTCCAACTTCGTTCACGGAGGTAAAATGTTGTATATTGCATGTCAGTTTGCTTACAAGTACAAAAGTTGATTTATCATGTGCAATGCGTTGTGAAGAAAAACTTAAATCTACCCATATAATAAATATTGATCATCATGTTGATATACTTGCTAAACATAGTAATATGACCATGCATTAAGGGGAGATCTCCACTTGAGGGATTTTTTTCTTGACCCCTGTCTCCCTCGTGCTTAGCCCCATTGTTTTTCTAATGTTAAGACGTTTGCCCCATTATTTTGACGATTTTAAGGACTTTCAACCCATTTCTGTCAATTTTAAGACCTTTCGTGCCATTTAGGTGTCGATTTTATCCTGGCGAGCGATAGCGAGCCTGTAATTTAAGAGGAACCGGCTTTCAGCCGGGACATTTTTCTACCGAAAAATGGACAAATTTATCTTGAAAGGGAGTCAAGGGGGTGTAATTTCAAGCTTGATGGAAGTCTGAGAAACACACTAAAAACCTCCCCTTAAGAAGGTAGCCAGATAGTGTCGAAATATAATGGCGTGTGGGGGGAGGGAGGGAGGGGGAGGGGGGAGGGGGGCAGTAGACATGTGAGCCGTCCTACTAACTGGTGCTACTGGCCTCATTCTCTCTCTCTCTTTTTTTTCTCTCTCTCTCTCTCTCTCTCTCTCTCTCTCTCTCTCTCTCTCTCTCTCTCTCTCTCTCTCTCTCTCTCTCTCTCTCTCTCTCTCTCTCTCTCATATGTGTTTTCACTATAATACGTGTCTCACAATGCTACTAGGCAACTTAGTATGACATCCCTTTCTCTTGAGATAGTAGTTATTGAAGTAAAGCATAAACATTCTTCTTGCCCGATGCCACCTAGTGTATGTTAACATTACCACAAGGCGATAATATTCAAATCTAAAAGTTCATATGAAAACCGAAGAGATTAAGTATAAGTCAAATGGCTACATTAAGGGGAGATTTCCACTGGAGGGATTTTTTTCTGGACCCTTTTCTCCCTCATGTTTAGCCCCATTGCTTTTGAGATTTTAAGACGTTCGCCCTAGTAGTTTGGACATTTTAAGACATTTTGCCCTATTTCTGTCAATTTTAAGACCTTTCGTGCCATTAAGGTGTCGATTTTTTCCTGGCGAGCGATAGAGAGCCTGTAATTTAAGAGCAACCGGCCTCTGGCCGGGAAATTTTTCTACCGAAAAATGTACAAATTTATCTTGAAAGGGGGTCTAGGGGGTGTAATTTTAAGCTTGATGGAAACGTAGGGAACAAACTAAATACCTCCCCTAAACCACTTAACCCGTTCAGTACCAGGGACGTCCTCTTCATCATATTCTGACAACTATTCGACGATTGTATTCAGCTCAGGGAAGGACCTCTAGCAATAATAAGGCTTCAAACTATGTCAACCAACCCTTTTAACTACCACAGATCCTTCCTAAGCTGCATAATATCGTCTAAATATAGCTGGAATACAATATACCACACGTCGCTGGTACAGTCGCGCTAATAAGTAATGTCTCGGCACCAAGTATATTTTGATCATTAATTGGTATCAGCAATATCTAAGCTTCATTTCTTCATACCGAGTGAAATATACAAACATGTTCCTACACTTACCCACCGTATTCAACATCTGACAGACATTAATACAGCACAGAGCAAGCCAAACGTAATGACAGCTGGGACATGACTTATTAGCGCGACCTATATTCAGCTTTGGAAGTAAAAGCCCGAAAGAGTTCACCAAAGTCTGAGTGATATGTTAATATACTTCACTGCTTGACTGTTTTATGGAGACTCAAATAAATGTAGACGAGGCTTTAAGGGCGGTGACCTGTTTTTGTGGTCTCCTTTTCTATCTTTCTCTGGCTTGTACCCATTTGGCCCCATTCAGCCTACTGTTTTAAGACGTTTATCCCCATCCAGGTGTCAATTTTTTACTGGTGAGCGGTAGCGAGCCAGCATATTTTTTATTTTTGTTTGACAGCAGGCTAAATTTGTACATTTTTCGATAGAAAAATGTCTCCGGCGAAGCCGGATTTCTTCATATAATGCTGGCTCGCTATCGCTCGCCAGGAAGAAATCGACACCTAGATGGGGATAAACGTCTTAAAATAGTTGGCTGAATGGGGCCGAATGGATACAAGCCAGAGAAAGAGAGAAAAGGCCAGAAATAACAAAAAGCAGGTCAGCCCCCTTAAACTAACTAATTGTAATTTTTGTTAAACTGATGCAAATTTAAGACCAGGATATTTAGTCATTCAGGGTCGCTTAAGGGGGCCCACTTTGCTTTTGTTCCTCTTTCTCTCCCTCTCTCTTTGGCTTGTATCCATTCGGCCCCATTCAGCCTACTGTTTAAGACGTTTACCCCCATCCAGGTGTCAATATTTTCCTGGCGAGCGGTAGCGAGCTCGCATATATATGTTTTTGTTTTGACAGCAAGCTAAATTTGTACATTTTTCGATAGAAACATTTCTCCGGCGATGCCAGATTTCTCCATACAATGCTGGCTCGCTATCGCTCGCCAGGAAGAAATCGACACCTGGATGGGGATAAACGTCTTAAAACAGTTGGCTGAATGAGGCCGAATGGATACAAGTCAGAGAAAGAGAGAAAAGGAGAGAAAGATAAAAATGCCGGTGACCCTCCTTAAGATGATGTTTGTCGCTCTTTGTTTTCTTGTTAATTTACCTTTAATAGGCATACCTTCCTACAGGAGGTGTTGTTTGTTTGTTTGTGTGTGTTTAGTTCTGTACCTACTCTCTCTCTCTCTCTCTCTCTCTCTCTCTCTCTCTCTCTCTCTCTCTCTCTCTCTCTCTCTCTCTCTCTATCTCACACTCTCTCTCTCTCTCTCTCTCTCTCTCTCTCTCTCACTCACTCTCTCTTTTTTTTCTCTCTCTCTCTCTCAGGTAATTTTGGAATCCCCTTTGTCTCTCGTGTGTTCTGATCTAAATTCCATCAGCCTGCCTATAATGCTACAAGACCCCATGTGTTTATTATCTCCATAACAGGTTCGAAGCTTGATACACATATGTTTTAGATAGTTTAAGCTTGAGCAAAAACATTACCCCCTTCTGTACCGAGAGATGTCTTTTTAGTTTTATTATAGCCACAGTTCGATGATTTTGTGCAGCTTACTAGGACCTACTGTGGTAATATAAGGGGTGAAGTGAGATGGTTGAAAGCCTGTTAAATGCCGGAGACCCTTAACTAAACTTAATATAATCGTCCAATGGTAGCCAAAGCAAAGTTAACAAGACGACACCGGTACAGAAAGGGTTAAGTTAATGTGTTTGTATATATATATTTTTTTTTTTTTTTTTTTTTTTTTTTTTTAAATTATATATTGGAAAATACTGAAAAATATGAGTGCATTACATTAATAACTAATGTATAAATATGTTTAAAGCTGCAAGTTAAATATCGTTTCTCAGGAATATGTCACGTGATTAGTTTGTTCTGTATTCTCTCTCTCTCTCTCCCCCCCTCTCTCTTTTTTTCTCTCTCTCTCTCTCTCTCTCTTTCTCTCTTTCTCTCACTCACTCTCTCACTCCTCTCCCTCTCTCTCTCACACTCTCTCCCTCTCTCTCTCTCTTTCTCTCTCGCAAAGCTTACTATTGATCTTGATCGACGAAGCGCACATAAACCTCTGGTCGTTCTTGACTGTACAGTCGCGCTAATAAGTGATGTCTCGGCACCAAGTATGTTTTGATCATTAATTGGTATCAGCAATATCTAAGCTTCATTTCTTTATATCGAGTGAAACCTACAAACATGTTCCTACACTTACCCACCCTATTCAACATCTGACAGACATGAATACAGTACAGAGCAAGCCAAACGTAACAACAGCTGGGACATGACTTTTTAGCGCGACCGTACATACCGCATACTAAAGGCCGTTATTTATAAGCTTCCGAGAAAATTAAAATAAAAAAAAAAATTTATAACGTTCTGTAGGGGAGTATGGGGGATCATTGTAAGGGAGCCCACCTCGCTTTTTTTCTCTTTCTCTCCCTCTCTCTTTGGCTTGTATCCATTCGGCCCCATTCAGCCTACTGTTTCAAGTCGTTTACCCCCATCCAGGTGTCAATATTTTCCTGGTGAGCGGTAGCGATCCAGCATATATATTTTTTGTTTTGAGAGCAATCTTAATTTGCAATTTTTTTTATAGAAAAATGTCTTCGGCGAAACCTGATTTCTCCATACAATGCTGGCTCGCTCTCGCTCGCCAGGAAGATATCAACACCTGGATGGGGATAAACGTCTTAAAACAGTTGGCTGAATGGAGGCGAATGGATACAAGCCAAAGAAAGAGAGAAATATAAAAGGAGAGAACAAAAAGCAGGTGACCTCCCTTATAAAGGAAATATATCCAACGTCACAATCATTATCTCAACAGTTGATAAACACAGTTCCATTAATTATTCACTACAAACATCCTCTCATATGAACGACAGGATGTAAGGCCATAGAGTGCCTATCTTCTGATCTATTCATTATTTATAATTGGGGCAGAGAAAATCTTGCTACTTTCAATGCCTCCAAGACCGTAATGTTGCATCTCTTTCATACTATCGGTATAACAGCAATCAGTGTCCTTCAGATCTCTCAGTGCATACCTCTTCCCTTGCAGCAAGTGCGAGGCACCCGCCTTTCAACACAGTCCCACTCCTATTCTATCCAGCTCTCCAATCCAAGAATTGACCCATTTTCTCAGTTTTTCTTCTACACAACTAGTGAACTCTGAAACTCTCTCCCTCAATCAATCTTTCCTACATCCTGACTTAAACTGCATTAAACTTCATGTGTCCAGGCATTTTGACCACATCGTCCCTTGCATTTGGCTCTCTTGTCAATCTTTTGGCTCTGGGGAGACACTTGTTACAGGCAACCTGTCTTTTGTCTCCTTTATACACATAGAACAAAAAATAGAACAAATTAATGTTCTCAGTTCTCAGTTCTCAGTTACTTGTTCGTCAAGGGGAATCCACGCAATGCGAGCTAAGCTCATTATTATCGCGCCTCCTTAACTGGGAATGTATTGCGTGAAATGCATGTTAAGTGTTTTATGTACTGTTGGAATGGCTGTGGATGTGTGTGTAGTCTGTATTTTTTAGCCAATTGGCGACATCGGAAACGAAGGCTTAGGGTGGATCTGTATGGTACCATTCTCACTATAGACGGTACCGTCTCGCCCGAAGGCTTAGGTAGTGTGTGTGTGTATGTGTGTTTGGGGGAACGATAAGTAAAGTGAACCTATAGCTACTTACCAATCAATAGGCTTGTAAAGTGAACCTATAGCTACTTACCAATCAATAGGCTTGTAAAGTGAACCTATAGCTACTTACCAATCAATAGGCTTGTAAAGTGAACCTATAGCTACTTACCAATCAATAGGCTTGTAAAGTGAACCTATAGCTACTTACCAATCAATAGGCTTGTAAAGTGAACCTATAGCTACTTACCAATCAATAGGCTTGTAAAGTGAACCTATAGCTACTTACCAATCAATAGGCTTGTAAAGTGAACCTATAGCTACTTACCAATCAATAGGCTTGTAAAGTGAACCTATAGCTACTTACCAATCAATAGGCTTGTAAAGTGAACCTATAGCTACTTACCAATCAATAGGCTTGTAAAGTGAACCTATAGCTACTTACCAATCAATAGGCTTGTAAAGTGAACCTATAGCTACTTACCAATCAATAGGCTTGTAAAGTGAACCTATAGCTACTTACCAATCAATAGGCTTGTAAAGTGAACCTATAGCTACTTACCAATCAATAGGCTTGTAAAGTGAACCTATAGCTACTTACCAATCAATAGGCTTGTAAAGTGAACCTATAGCTACTTACCAATCAATAGGCTTGTAAAGTGAACCTATAGCTACTTACCAATCAATAGGCTTGTAAAGTGAACCTATAGCTACTTACCAATCAATAGGCTTGTTACATAACGTATCTAAATATAGCTAAATATACCGGTACATACTAAACAGCCACGTACCTGGTAGTTACTTAAGGGGAGGTATTTACTTTGTTCCCTAGACCTCCATCAAGCTTAAAATTACACCCCCTTGAGTCCCTTTCAAGATAAATTTGTACATTTTTCGGTAGAAAAACGTCCCGGCCGAAGGCCGGTTCCTCTTAAATTACAGGCTCGCTATCGCTCGCCAAGATAAAATCGACACCTGAATAGCACAAAAGGTCTTAACCCTCCATATGACGCAGAGGTTGCCAAATTAGCAATACTAAATAAGAGTTCTCTCACTCTTATAATTACCTCTCCAAAATTAGTTTTCTGCCCACAGCTAACTCAAAGACAACTGCAGAGGTTGAAGTAACTAAACTAAAGGTTTGTAAATACCCCTGATGGTAACAAAGGCTTTAAAGTATCCCTAATAGGCTCAAAATTGCGTCAAGAACGTGAGAGGGTTAATATGGGGTGAAAGTTCTTAAAATCGCTAAACTAATGTGGCAAACGTTTTATAATATCAAAAGCAATGGGGCTAAACATGAGGGAGAAAGGGGTCAAGAAAAAAAAAACTGAAGTGGAGATCTCCCCTTAAGGCTACTTACAATACTTAGAATAACCTGTTATGTATCTTATATTAACCCTTTGAGTACCAGCGACGTGTGTTATCCTTCAGTCTAGCTATACTTCGACGATATTATGCAGCTTAGGAAGGATCTGTGGTAGTTGAAAGGGTCGGTTGAGATAGTTTGAAGGCTTATTATTGCTAGAGGTCCTTCCTAAGCTGAATAAAATCGTCTAATAGTTGCCAGAATATGATGAAAATGACGTCCCTGGTACTGAACGGGTAAATAAAAGCAGAGTAATTTTTCGTTTCTCCTGTTGATTACGAGAATGATGATGGAATTTAGTATTATGATAAATTTGTATTACTAGCAAGAATATTCAACTTCATAACACACTAATATTTATATAAGTATAATATTAATTTGTTTACGTTGGCTCTCAGCAGGTATTAAGTTAATAACTGATATAGGTTTGAATAACTAAATATTCAGCAAGTTTGTCATATTTTGTTTTGCTAAATATACGAAATAAAAGAATATCTATGTTATTAAGATAATTATGACTGCATCTTCAACATGTTATAGGAAATAATTGTTGCAAGCTACTGACAGTCCTAAGGGAATTGACCACTTGCGAGTTTCGTTCTATAAGGAAGTTGGAGTTGCAGACATCGATATTTAGCAGAATTACCAGCTAAAATACGGTTGCAGTTCATTTATAAATACATAAAACCCAATTCAACCTACTCTTTAGCCATCAGAAACCTACATTATTATTGCATCTCTGTTGACTATCGATGTCTACAGCTTCAACTTCCTTATAGCCTGAAACTCGCAAGTGATCAATTCCTGTCCAACTCTGCTCTCACAAATTACATATATAAAATTGTCTTTCATAAATAGGTAACAGGAAAGTTTGTGGGGTATTTTAAACTTTAAGGGGGGTGACCTTTTTTTTGTTCTGTCCTTTTCTCTCTTTATCTGGCTTGTATCCATTTGGCCCCATTCAGCCTACTGTTTTAAGACGTTTATCCCCATCCAGGTGTCAATTTTTTACTGGTGAGCGGTAGCGACGAGCCAGCATATTTTTTTATTTTTGTTTGACAGCAGGCTAAATTTGTACATTTTTCGATAGAAAAATGTCTCCGGCGAAGCCGGCTTTCTTCATATAATACTGGCTCGCTATCGCTCGCCAGGAAGAAATCTACACCTAGATGGGGATAA
>CM064494.1:9839985-10053617 GCA_032716605.1 Paralithodes platypus
ACAAGGCAGAGCTAGAGGTTCAACTTAAGGGGGCCAGCCACTGGTTGGTGTCTATCTTTCAACTGATTTTACTGGGGGCTGGAGCTGGGTTTATAGGCTCGGTTTGGACCCTGTAGGCCATAGGGATTTCGAGTCTTATGGAATTATTTGAGCTCTCAATAGATATGGGGACTAGGTAAGGTGGTGATTACTGTTGTGGCACATGGCTATAAGGGGCTTCATAATGTGATATAACTGAGCCTTAGTAAACGTACTATTTTGGCTATACTGGAAGTATTGAGGGGAGGGAGACTGGATCTACTTTGCGAGGAGGACTGGGACAGCTGTGATAGGAGCGTCTCTCTTACATTGCTCAGTCTTCATTCTATGGTATAGCTGAGGTGCTAATTTGGTTATCAGAGTATGCAAGAAAGGTGAATGGGTTATTGTGGGTTAATAGAGGTTAGTAAAGGGGTTAGTCATGCATGGTTAGTTCATTGATAGGAAGAATTCCTGTGCTACCTGGCAATGACCCGGAAGTCAAAACAGGGATCAGGTATACCTCCGCAGGGGTGGGGGTCTCCCTCCTCGGGTGGGTAAAAAAGGGTAGGTGCGCGCCCTCTCTCTGTGATGGTCGCCCGGCGGCTGTGGCTAGGGGCTTGCCATATCACAAGTGTTTGTAATAACCCTCTGTTTATGAGACAGATGTGGGTGTTCGTAATACCAAAACCGAAGGTGCCTTGACTAGCTGGTTTAATCGGTTGGGTTGTTAATTGCATGGTTTGCTGGATGTGGTGGAGACTGGGTTGCTAACTCTGCCACATTTATCTGGAAGTATGGCAATAGAAGTTAGTCACTGTCGAGGCGGCTAGCCTCGCACTGACGATCATTTGGTACAGGGTTGTGACGGGGTTGTGAGGGAATAGATGGCTGCAAAGGGTTAGTAAAGTTCTAATGTTGTTCCGTCCTACTAAGGGAAGGTAGGCTGGATAGGAGTATATATATAAAAGGTTTGAGAATGTTAGCAACGGAAAAATCAAGGATATTCAGGAGGTATGGTGGAGAGGCTAGGTCGGAAAGGAGTCGAGGAGTGTGGGGGGTTAATGAGAGGGAGAGGGTTAAGGGGGGCTACGTGGAAGTTTGACCCTAAGGTCTCTGGGCGTAGGGGTGGCATTAGACTACAGTTAGTATCGGAGCTTGGGGGTTAATGACAGGGAAAGTATGTTAGCCAAACGCTACCGGGAGATGAGCAATATGGGGTGGTATATGAGTCTGGAAAGGATAGAATCATGTGGACTGTGGGGCTGTGGGGAAGAGGAGGTTAACTGTAGGTGTGTGCTTTACTGTGGATAAAAGTAGGGAAAAACATGGTGTATTATTACTCGTCAATACGATGGTTATGGACACTGTTAATCTGACACTATTTCTTGCTGATCTAGTTGTTCCTGGGAACTGCGTTTTCTATGACATATACACCAAAGAAAACGGCAGTTCGTAGGGGTAGCTTCGGTATTGTTTCGTGGTGAAACTGCGTCGAGACAATGGTAAAAGAGGGTTGTATATACAATCTCTGGTTGGGGTAAGAATTAAAGTTACTGCATGGTGGCTAACATCTTCAGTCATTTCTGTCTAGGTCTTACAGGAACAATGGTTCTATATACATTGGTGTACCCGTGGGTATCATAGTTTCTTATCAATTAGGACATGGGGTTTTAACCTACTACTTCTCGGATGGAAGAACATATATAGATTTATGGGGGCGGTTGGTCTTCAGAAACTGAGTCTGGCAAGACAGGGGGTTAACATATTACTTCTTGGATGGGAAAAAACATACATAGATTTTTAGGCCTGTCTGAACTGGTTGGCATTGGCTCAACCTAGGGACAGGGCATGGGTGTTTTAACCTGGGAAGAACATACATAGATTTATGGGGGCGGTTGGTCTTCAGAAACTTAGTCTGGCAAGACAGGGGTTAACATATTACTTCTCGGATGGAAGAACATACATAGATTTATGGGGCGATTGGTCTTCAGAAACTTAGTCTGGCAAGACAAGGTATTTTAGGGTATGTTGATATTGATATCCTAACTTAGGGACAGGGCATGGGTGTATTAACTTAGGTGTATTTATGTTCATCATCATGTAGGTAGAGGTGTAGGACACGAGGGGTAGTGTATATGCGAGGTGGGGGAAAGGTCAGCGTTTAGAAGGGGTAGGCAGGTGTGGTTTGGAGCTGCTTAGCCCTGCGGGCTTCGGCCTGTCTTAACTGGTTGGCTCGGTCACCTGGTCCTTTCGTTCTGTGGGCCCTTTCTTTCGGGTGTTTCTGTGTGGTGTTCGCTCGTGGCTTCCGTGGTGGGCTTCTCGTTCTGGGGCATTTTAATAAATGCACTGAACTATCCAACTCTAGCTCTTCCCAAGCTTTCTGGCATCTAGCCAAAAACCTCCTCAACAATTTCTCTTCCTCGTCTTTCCCTCCCCTTTCCCACTCTGATGGCACAACCATCACTTCTTCCTCTGACAAAGCTAAACTCTTCGCTCAAACTTTTGCTAGAAACTCCACCTTGGATGATTCCGGTGCTATTCCTCCCTCTCCACCATCCTCTCTCTTACTTATGCCTAATATCCTAATCTCTTCTAAAAATGTACTTTCTACCCTCTCTGGGCTTAATACTAATAAGGCGTACGGTCCGGACGGTGTTCCTCCTGTTGTTCTTAAAAACTGTCCTTCTTTGCTGACTCCCTGCCTAGGCAAACTCATTCGTCTTTGTCTATCCTCTAACGTCTTCCCTTCATGCTGGAAGTTTGCTCACATTCAACCTGTCCCAAAGAAGGGTGACCGCTCTCAACCCTCCAACTATCGTCCAATTGCTCTCATCTCTTGTCTTTCTAAAGTTTTTGAAACTATTCTTGCTTCCAAATTTCTTAAGCATTTCTCTTCTCATAATATGCTCTCAGATCGCCAGTATGGCTTCCTTAACCCATAAAAGGCGAGCTGTGTGTATTGAACACCACTGTTCTGGGCGACGGTATTAGGCTCCATTCATGCCTATAATCGTCATTTTACGATAAATATTGTTATTACTTATTCATATGCACCTATTTTACCTTCACTATGAAGATAGTAACCTGTAACAACAATAAAACAAGTGGGAATAATGTTTTTATGGACAAAATTGCGAATAAACATGGAGCAGCCCATTCATGAATTGTGGAGCAAAGTGAGGCAGCCCCTCCCTTTGCGAGGCCTCAAGCCTGACTGACTCACTCACTCACACTCTCCCTTACGCAACACACTCACTAGTTACATGACCACACCATAGTTCGGCTTGGGAGATGCTTACACGAAAATATACCAACGAATTAGGGAATAATAGGGAAAATAGGTGATAATTGAAGGGGGGAGGGGAAAGGGGGGAAGCAGGGGATGTGGAGGAGTGATATGAAGTATAGAGGATTTTTTTTTTTTTTTTTTTTTGTTTTTTTTTTTTTTTAAAGTGCTACTGGGGCCTTTTAAAATGTTTTTTTTAGGCCTTCCCTCTGAAGAGCTTTGCCGCCGTTGCCCAGTAAAACTTCTTAAGAGCTTTCTCGCCGTTGCCGGGTTAACCTAAGACGTGCGCACCCACTGTAGTATACAGCTACCCCTGTGCGGAGGTATGACGATTTGGGCGACCCTTGCAAATATCGATGAAAAGTACATCAGCGTGTAGGAAATGTTCGCGCGCATCGAGCCATATATATTTGACCCCCAAAAAATGTCTGGGGGGGGGGGTCCGTAGTTGAAAAATGTGGAACGAATGGCATCGCGCGGCAAGATTTCCCGGGTGAATATCTGCGCGCCCAGGGGGTAGTAGGAGAGGGAGGGGAGGGCGGGTTATCTCGTATTTATCCTATTTTGAGCACTTTTATGCTATGTAGAGTATGTGTACATATGTGTACGTATGTAAGCCACCCATATACCAAGGAATATGCCGCATATAGACCAAATATGCGACATATAAGCGAATTATGAATGAGTTTCGAGGCGGGAACGGAGGCGAGAAAGTTTACGCGGGAAGGTATGAAGGGGAGTACAGAGTGTGTTGGTTATACAACGGTCCCTCGCGTTTAGCGGATTTCAGCTTGGCGAAACACAGTATTGGCGATAGGTTGGATATGGTACCAGAATCCGAATTTGGCGCTTCAAATACACTTTTGGCGAGAATGCTGACGTCACGGAATGGTGTCGGCCCAGAATGCGCCGCCCGCAAGCTAGTCTCACCAGGCCTAACTCTAAATAATTCATGGTAAATAAAATCTGTTATCTATTATCTATTGTCTTTTCTATTGCTGTTAATGTTTCATGTAGGCTACAGTAGAGCGCCGTATTGAGAGTTACTCTTAGGACGAGGCTAGGCTATAGATAGGCTTAGGCCTATTCACAAAACCCTAACTGAGCTGCTTGGATAGCGAGAATATCCCAGGTATATTTCATAAACGTATATTAACAGAGTAATTTTGACCAAACCGATTTGTGAACCTCATATCTCTTGTGTTTTGCTTTGTTTATTGTGCCGAACAGTCTGCGACACACAAACACACACGCGCGCATCAGCTGACTCAGGGGCCCAATCGATAAATATAATTAATCAAAGAAGTGACCACGGATCCAAAACCAATTTCATTATTTTGCTCAATCGAAAAGCAGTCGGTATAGAAAATTCTAGTCTTCACCATTCACAAGGTAAAAGTGATTTATGCCTCCTGATATATATCTAAGCTAGGTTAGACCATTTCTTGGTCTGGCTAGCTAGTGACTTAAGGTTATGTGGTTATTCCTTATCAATAAGACTATTCACAAGATAACAATGAATTCTGCTGCCTGATATACATCTAACCTAGGTTAGGTTAATTCTTTGTGGAGATATATAGGCTAGGCCTATGTCTTCTAGCAAAAACAGAGTAAGCAGACGGCGCCGAGTGTGTCAGCGATCGACGATGCACATGGCGGGCGGTTTGAAAAGGCTCAAAAGGGTGAACTCGGACCTCGTCAAAGACTAATGGATAATTTTCCCATTTAAAGTACTATTCGCGTTTGGCGAAATTCACTTTTGGCGATGGTTTGGCTAGACTAATGAATTCGCTAAATGAGAGGGACCACTGTATATCGTATTTTCAGCACTGTCATGCTATAAAAAGTATGTGTACGTATGTAGGCCACCCATATACCAAAGAATATGCCGCATATAGACCAAATATGCGACATATAAGCGAATTACGAATGAGTTTAGAGGCTGGAAGTGAGAGGTGGTGTTGCGTTGGAGGGAGTTATGGGAGAACAGGGTGTGTTGGCTGGAATATCACGTATATATCGTATTTTCAGCACTGTCATGCTATATAAAGTACGTGTACGTATGTAGGCCACCCATATAACAAGGAATATACCGCATATAGACCAATTATGCGATATATAAGCCAATTATGAATGTGTTTAGGGGAGAGGTGGGGTAGGTAGGGGGGGGAGCAGAAAGTGAGAGCATTTACATATGTCGCTCGTATTGATAGATGACTTTCAGACTCGCATTTTTATGCAAGCAGACATTGCATTTGACACATGTGAAGTATGCACACGAATAGGTAGGCCATTGACAGTAATAAAGTACGATCGTTAAGAGTAGATTTGACAAATAGGAAGGGAAGGGAATGTGGGTGTGTAAACAAAGGGAGCTATATTTAGACTGGTGTCCAATTACGAGTGATAAGGGGTAGGCAGATTGCCATATGAAACACTTGGATTTATTAATTTGCAAATGATATGCAATACAAATGTATATTCGAGACTTACTTGGTGTATTTTGTATGATATGCATCACTATATATAATCGAATATACACGCGTAATATAGAGGGATGGAGGAATTTTCGACGCAAACATAGTTGTCCTTCATTATTTGGAAGATTATACAATACAAATGTATTTGTGAAGGTTATTTTTTGCATGGTGTATTATAAATCAAACCGATATACTATTGTGTAGGGGCAGAGTCACGGTGGGTGAGTGTAGGAAAGGGTTCAGCTTGGTGACCGTGCGATAAGACTGGTGTCACACTGAGAGGGGCAATGTTGGGGAGTGTTTGGGCAATTTTTGAACGAATAAAGTTCTATAATAAATGTATATTTGAGAGAGATAGTTTTATATACCTTTGCATGATAGGACTGATAATTCCATCAATTTACTAAAGTAATTTGGTGGGATAATTTTTTTTTTTTTTTTACCAACTGACAGCTCAAATGTACAGAGCAAGTTTTGAGCGATATATTGTATGAGCTGCCATGGCCTGGTCAAGCGGGCATCACACTGGGCCAAATTCTCGCCATTCTCCAATCTCCAGTCTCCGTTTCCGGTCAGTAGCGCCGGCAAATTCTATCACACACGCCAAGCGTCCTGGCTACGTGAGTCTCCGACACAACAATAACAATGTCCGACCTTAGCCTATATTGTGCCGTTTCACCTATACTGTAATGTATAGTAATATGGATTTACATCTACAATTATAATGCAATATGACTCAATTTACACGTTAGTGTATTTTTTATTTTTTTATTTGAAGCTTATATGAGGAAATTTATATTTTGAATTTTTTTGATTCATACCAATCGCCATGGCGTAGGCTATAGAACAGTGGTTTCACTTAAATTGTAGAATAATATGGATTGATATTGACAAACTTTGTATAATAGGACCCAATCTATACGTTAATGTTGCTATGTTTTGCATTTGAAGCTTATATAAGTAGCTATGAGGAAGTTTTTCGCAAAATATAGGTTATAGCCTGACGGAGCCCCTGTCGTTAACTCGGCACTAAACAATCGTTTATATTGTGCTGTTTCACCAATAATTTAGAGTAATATGGATTTATATCGACAATTATATTTCAATATGACTCGATCTACAAGTTTGCGTTATTATGTTTTATATTTGGAGCATATATGAGGAAATATTTTGAACTTTTCGGAGGTTGTAGAATGCTTGGTAGGCTATAATCCTGTGTATGCGGGTAGACCTGTATTTATCTCAATAATTTGGTAATGTTACAATATATTTTTACATTTTACATTCATAAATAGTCCACTAATATACTAGGTTAGGTTAGGCTAGGTTAAATATATTGTTCAATGATTCTTAGTAAATAGGCATCTGAAAAACAGTTCCTCCTGCTACGCAACCGAATGTTTTCGTTTCATACCAATCGCCGCGGCGTAGGTATAGGAAGTGGTTATTTAGCTGCAAGTGGTGTAGCTATTTTAGCATTAATTCACTTAGTTTATGTCTATCCGCAGTCCTTCTCACAATCAAAACACACAATTATGTAGCAAAATATATATTTCAACATCATATACTTGAGATATCAATGAGATTAAATGCGAGCTGTAAAGAGGCTGACAATCTACCTCCATCAAAAAATGGAGCTTCCCACCCAGTGCGGGAAGCATCCTAGCTCCGTCAAATGGTGAGATTTGTGCTGGAGACTGGCGGTAGCTCCATTTTTTGCGGTAGAATGGCGAGAAATGACCCAGTGTGATACCCCCTTCAGTAAGGTCATGGACTGGGATTCTGGGGGTAGGTCAGGGTAGTGGGTTCGAATCCAGGAGGGGGTTATGGGGAAGTTTTTATAATGTTTAGAACAATTTTGATAATTTTTTTTTTTTACAAGCCCATGTCATTGTATTCAAGCAATATGAAATAGAATATATCATATTGCAAGAATACAATGACATGAGCTTGTATTTTTTTTTGTATTATTATTATTTTATAAGTAAGATGAACATAGGATTGAATCTACATATGATTATTTTTTTACAATACAATATATTTTATCATAATATCGTACTTACATGTAGGTGTTTGATATATATATATATATATATATATATATATATATATATATATAATATATATATATATATATATATATATATATATATATATATATATATATACTGTATATATATATATGTATATATTTATGAGGTAGCAAATATTTTGACAAAAGCGTGATCAGGTAGTTAGGAACAAAACAAAAATACATATAACATTATATCACAGGGATAATATTGTACTTACTGTAGGTGATATATATATATATATATATATATATATATATATATATATATATATATTATATATATATATATATATATATAGATATATATATATATAATATATATATATAATATATATAATATATAATATACATATATAATATACATATATTATATATACATAGATATATATATATATATATTATATATATATATTATATATATATATATATATATATATATATATATATATATTTATGAGGTAACAAATATTTAGTGACATAAAAGCGTGATCAGGTAGGTCAGGTCAGGTAGGGCGTGAGTCCAGGGCATGGGCAGGGGCGGCACTCAATAGTTCTTGTACATATGGTAGTCCCTGAAGCAGTCACCCAAGCAGAGTGCAACCTTGCACTCGTTGCACATGGAGGTGACTTTTCGAGTCTCCTTGGGTCTCCTGGTGGTGTTGCTGCAAACGTGATATTTCACCTGCTTGTGACGAGTGCCAAGTAGCTGCGTGTGAACTGCATAGTGCCTGTGGACCGCCACCTAGATGCAGTCAGGGATGTGATCACCACGCCATGCCACATTCCTGAGAGTGGGGGTGCCATATTTTTCCAGGAGTTGGTACAAGACGTTGTACACGAACTCCCGGAACTTCAACTTTTGGTTAGGAGCCATGTCTTTTTTGACAAGCCACAGGTTGAACGCGTTGAGCATCGTGATGTCGACTAGGTGGAGGAAGAGCTTGTGATACTATTTCACAGTCTTCCTCAGACACTCAACTCCTGCAAGTTGACAATCTGACTTGTCCACCAGGCGCATGTATTTTGTGTAGTCCACTACCATGTTGGGTTTTTCAATCGTCTTCTTGGTGCGGTAGTGGACTTTACCAGAGTCGACCTGGGCACTTGTGTGGACTGTCGAAAGCAGATGAACGTCACGTTTGTCCTTCCACTTCAGAGCCACCACTTTCCCGGACTTCTCCAGCATCTTGTACTTACTTGCCGGCAAGAGAAGTATACCAATTATCGGTGTACAATATGTGTCCATGGCCCATGTAAGGTGCCATAATTTTCTTTACGATGGCCCCTGACATGCCCATGGGGTCATTGGCAGCGACTCTTGGCACGTCTTTATCAGTTCCTGTATAAACGATCATGTCAAGCACTATACCGGTCTCACAGTCACACAACACGAAGAGCTTGATTCCAAACCTGTGCCTTTTCAAGGGGATATACTGTTTGAACACAAGACGACCTTTGAAGAGCACGAGACTCATCAATCACCAAGTTGTTGAAGGGGTAAAAATATTTCTTGTATCTCGCCAGCAACATGGTGAACACCTCCCGAACTTTCCATATTCTGTCAATCCTGTTAGGATTTTCATTGTCTGCAAAGTGCATAAATCTCAGCAGCAACAAAAATCTGTCACGAGTCATGAACTTATTGAAAGTTGGGGTGGCGATCAGAGGGTCGTGTTTCCAATAATGTTGAAGCACATGCTTCTTGCAAAGAGGCATGAGCATCACTAAGGCAAAGAACGTCATGAATTCATTTATGGTCGTATCTACCCAGCTTTTTATTCTCGTTCTTGGAGAAATGACGTCCATTTTGCTTCGCACCCACCTGTAGTAGGCGTTGGTTTGGGCAACTATGTACAATTTTATCTGCACGTCGAAGAAGGCGAGGAAGAAATCCATCTCGTTCGAGTTGTCATCACAGGGCCAGTCAGCAGTTGTACCTGACCTACCAGCATCAAACTGGTGCAAATCAGGCACAAAATCGGCCCCGTCAGACCACACAAGCGTATGGATATTGGCGTCGGGGATTGGAATGTCATCTGCGTCTTCGCCACCATCAGACAAATCACTGTCATGGTCACGGTATAGCACATCCTCGTCACCCTCGTCACTTGAACGCCCCTCCTCATTGTCGTCACTTCGCTCGGATTCACTGTCACTATCCACCCCCGCCCCCCACCCACACTCCCGTGCGGTGGCGTCGTTGTCGTATAAATCCTGCGTGTCATCCTGGGAATCAGGAAAGAGCAGGGCGTCGTACTTCGACGGAGTAAGGTGCTTCGTCCGTCTCGATCGGGCAGGTGTCCTGTGGGAAGGGGCAGAGGGGCCGGCAGAAGGGTCGGCAGGGGCAGCGTCGGCAGGGCCAGCAGTGGTGGGTGCGGCAGAGGTAGAGGCCCTAGACGCAGGCAATATTATTGTTGTCCCTGTCGCCTTTGCCGCCTTGCCCTTCGTACCTTTCTTCCCTTTGGCAGGGGCAGTGGCAGGGGCAGAAGGGCCAGCAGGGGCGGCGTTGGCAGGGCCAGCAGAGGTCCTGGATGGCAATATTATGGTGGTCTTTGTCGCCTTGCCCTTCGTCCCTTTCTTCCCTTTGGCAGGGGCGGCGTCGGCAGGGCCAGCAGAGGTCCTGGATGGCAATATTATGGTGGTCCATGTCGCCTTGCCCTTCGTCCCTTTCTTCCCTTTGGCAGGGGCAGTGGCAGGGGCAGAAGGGCTGGCAGGGGCGGCGTCGGCAGGGCCAGCAGAGGTCCTAGATGGCAATATTATGGTGGTCCCTGTCGCCTGTGTTGCCTTGCCCTTCCCTGTCTTCACTTGGGCAGGGGCAGGGACAGGAGCAGAGGCAGAGGTGGCGGCGGCAGGGACAGAGGCGGCTGGTGGTGGTGGTGGTGGCAGTGGTGGCACGGTGGAAGTGGCAGAGGTACAAGGTTTTTTACCCATGCCCTTCCCTGTCTTCCCAGTGGCCCCCGCAAGTCCTGCAGCCCCAAGGCGGCCTCCTGCGTCGGTGGTAGTGGTGGCAGTGGTGGTGGTAGTGGTGGTAACAGTTGCCTGGGTGGTGGTGGCAGGGTCCCTGAAGGACAATGACCTCTGTGCACTGCCCTTGCTTGCACGTGTTTTACGTGCTTTACGTGCAGGTTCCTCGTCCTCGGAGCTACTCGTGCCGTAGTAATGGTAGCTAGGGTCTTTGGCAGCCACTCTCTGCCTTCCACGGCTGCTGACACCACCAGAAGGAGGGCTGGTTGTGTCATCAGGGCGAGAGCGTGAGGGACGTGTGGGCTCCATGACAAGTGTTTGTGTACTGCTTGAGTGGGTGCGGGCCGAGCGTGTGGGGTGGTGGTATCGAGAGTTGCCAAGTTGTACTACACCCGCACCAATTTGTAGCTGCCTGGCTGTAAACCCGCGGTTTGGTACGCGTTCAAAAACCGGGGTTATAAGAGTCTTCCCGCAGCGCACCGGTAAAACTCTTAAGAGTCTACCCGCACTTGACGGGTTAAGGGTCGCTCTACTGGTGATCTTCTTTCATATCTTACTAACTCTTGGTCATCCTCCTTTCGGGACTTCGGTTAGACTTTTTCTATTGCACTAGACATATCGAAAGCCTTCGATAGAGTCTGGCACAAATCTTTAATTTCTAAACTACCCTCCTTCGGTTTCTATCCCTCCATCTGTGCCTTTGTCTCTAATTTCCTTTCCGGCCGTTCCATAGCCGCGGTTGTGGACGGCCATCGTTCACTTCCTCACCCTATAAACTCCGGTATTCCTCAGGGCTCTGTCCTATCTCCTATTCTCTTTCTAATTTTTATAAATGATCTCAACTGTACCTCACTTCCTATCCATTCATACGCAGACGACTCAACCTTACACTACACCATTAGTTTTTCAGAATGCCCCAGCCAGCAATCCCTCAACGACAAACGTAATGAAGCCATAGAACTCTTAAATTCTGATCTAAATACTATCTCCAATTGGGGCAGAGAAAACCTTGTTACCTTTAATGCTTCCAAAACCCAATTGCTTCATCTATCTACCCGAAAGGAACTCCCAGCGGACTATCCCTTATTCTTCAACAATACAAAAATCAATCCTTCATCTTCTCTCAATATTCTTGGTGTCTCTTTTTCTTCTGCTCTCAGTTGGAAGGACCATATTACCAGTCTTGCTAAGGCAGCCTCCCAGAAGCTGGGTGTGCTCAACCGCCTTAGGGGGTTCTTTTCCCCTGCACAGCTTCTTGCTCTGTACATGGGCATAGTGCGTCCTTGTTTTTTTTTTTTTTTTTTTTTTTTTTTTTTTTTTTTTTTTAAAGAGACAATGAACGGAGGAAGGAAAAAACACAGATAAAACAAAAAGGTCCATGTGCCTAAAGGCATCCTCCATTCATAAAATGTTTGTAACAACTGGATTTAAACATTTGTAGATTGTAAGTTTGTGGAAAGCAATTCGAGGGAAGTGAATTCCAAAGAGTAGTAGCTCTGGGGATAAATTAATTCTGATAAGCAGAAGTTCTGCATTGTGGAGGAGAAAGTGTAAATTCATGGGCGCTCTCAGCTGCCCTAGTTCTACGGGGAAAGATGTGGAGAGGCGGCACAATTGAAGCAAGTTCCTCGGAACAATTGCTGTGAAAATATCTGTAGAATAATGCAAGGGATGCAACGTTTCTTCGTATGGATAATGTAGGAAGGTCCTGTGTGATTGCAGGGTTATTGATTAATCTAATAGCTTTATTTTGAATTTTGTCCAACTGCCTCAATGCAACCACTCCACTTCCACCCCACAGAGGTGAACAGTAATCCATCTGAGAACGCACATGACTTTTATATATCACGGCCAACTGCTCGCCAGTGAAGAATTCTCGAACTCTGTACAGGAGTCCCAGTTTTTTAGAGGCATTCTTAGCAATGTTTCTAACATAATGTGTCCAGCTCAAGTTAGTAGTTAATGTTATACCGAGAATGTCAATACTAGGGGAAGTGGGAATATTTACATCATTAAAAATATATGGGAGTCAGTGAGATTCTGTCGGTTAGAAAATTGAATGTATTTGGTTTTCTGTGCATTAAAGGAAACTAGATTCTTTTGTCCCCATCCATTAATTCTAGAAAGGTCCTGGTTCAGAGAAATTGCAGTGTTTATTTTTGAATTTATAAGATCGGGTTGGGTGAAAGAATTGGTAAAGGTGAAGGAACTGTGGAGTGTTGAGTCATCTGCGTAGGAATGTATTGGATTATGAGTGGTAGATATGAGATCATTGATATGAATGAGGAACAGAATTGGGGCCAAAACTGATCCCTGGGGAACACCAGCATTTATTGAGTGAAATTGAGAATAAAGGCCATCTACCATTACACATATTTTTCTTCTTATGAAGATAAGAAGAAATTAGTGGAACTAATGATGCAAGGCCGTAGTGTGACATCTTCGACAATAAGAATTGATGCCAGACTCTATCAAATGCCTTTGATATATCCAGTGCTATTGTATGTGTTTCACCATGTTGGTCTGTAGCTTGGTTGATTTGATGCGTAAGAAGGCAAAGCATGTCTGCAGTTGATCGACATCGTCTAAAACCATATTGCCTATCACTGATTAATTTATTATTTTCAAGATGTTTAATTATGTGATTATTTAATATAATTTCAAAGACTTTACCAAGAGTGGAAGTTATAGCTATTGGTCTGTAGTTTGATGGATCTGAAGAGGCACCTTTTTTAGGAACTGGATGGATGTTTGCTTCTTTCCAGGGTACTGGGAAGCATGAGGTATGAGTACACAGACGGAAATTTTTTGCCAATACAGGAGCGAGCACCAAGGAGCAATTCTTAAGAACTATTGGAGGAATTTCATCTGGACCAGGAGCCTTATCTACTGAGAGATTCTGCAAAATAGTTTTGACATGTCTGGTGTGGATCTTAAGTGAGGGAATTTCAGGCGAATTAAAATTAAGTACAGGGACATCTTGATTTATTTCATCTAAGGTTGAGTTGGTGGAGAAAATATCCGCAAGAAGGTTAGCTTTACCTCGTGGGTCACTTACAAGATTGCCAGTCGGAGATTTTAATGGTGGAATGGATGAAGCAGTAGTGAAGTTGGATTTAAATGAGTTAAGAGTAGACCAAAATATTTTGTTATCATTTGGATTATTTAGAAGTTTATTTGCCTGCTTGTGGAGAAAGTTTAATTTAGTTAGGTTTAATACAGTTTTGGCATGATTTCTGATGTTTCTGAAGTAATTAAAGGCTTCATGAGTTTTTGATATTGTGTATGCATTGTAGGCTATTGCTTTTTGTTCAGTTACTCTAGCACAATTATGGTCAAACCATTTAGGTGAATTAGATCTTTTACTGTACTTTTGATGAGGAATAAAAGTTTCCATTCCAATTTTTACAAAATCTTGTATGTGGCTCAAGGTGGAGTGTGCATCATTAGAAAAGAAAGAGGTCCAGGGAATATCAATAAAGAAACCTTGAAGACCCTCCCAGTCTGCCCTATCGTAATGCCATTTAGTCACCAAAACAGGTTCAGAGTGGGAAGGTGTGGTAGGTGATAGACAGGTGGCCTGTATCAGACAGTGATCAGAAGATCCAAGCGGGGACCTCACTGTAACATCATAATTTTCTGAATTGGTTGTTAAAAATAAGTCCAGTAGGTGGGAATTATGATTAGGATTATCTGGTACACGGGTGGGTTGGTTGACTAGTTGAGTGAGATTAAATGAGTCTGCAAATAGCTCACATTCAAGACCAGCATCATCAGTCCTGGCTGAATGAGTGAGCCATTCAACATTATGGACATTAAAATCACCCAACACAGTGATTTCAGAAGAAGCATTTAAGTTGAGGACACTGAGTTGTGAGGACAGAGAATCAAAAAGACTTTGCTCTGGAGGAGTATTTGGGGAACGGTAGATGCAACATATGTATTTAAATTTACCATCAGAAATTAATTTGTATATAGAATAATCAAAATAGGGACAATTGAAACTAGTAACCTAATTTTGGTATTGAGTATTGTTCACATGTGTGGAGAGGTTCCTCTCACACCGCTCTCCTAGACAAAGTTGAAAGGAAGGCCTTTCGTATCATTAACTCCCGTCCACTCACCAACTCACTGCAATCTCTCTCTCTCCGCCGCAATGTTGCATCTCTCTCGCTATTCTATCGCTACTATAATAATCAGTGTCCCTCAGAGCTTTCCCAGTGTATACCACCTCCTTTATGTAGGGCACGTGGTACCCGTCTTGCAACTCAATCCCACCCCTACTCTGTGCAACTCTCCAACCCGAGTGAAACGTTACTCTCAAACTTTCTTCTACTCAACAGCTGAGCTCTGGAACTCTCCCAGAATCAGTCTTTCCCTCTTCCTATGACTTAAATTGCTTCAAACTCCGTATGTCCAGGCATTTTGGCTCGAACGTCCCTTGATTTTGGCCCTGTCACTCTTTCAACTATGGGGGAGGCACTCGCTATAGGCAGTTCTGCCTTTTGCCTCCCTCAATCACATAGAAAAACAAAACAAAAAACAAAAAAATCTACAGCTCCAACTTCCTTATAGAACGAAACTTGCAAGTGGTCACTTTGACAGTTCAGACTAATTCCACCGCTCAGGCAGGTTTGTCAGATTGCATCTGTACTCAATAGCTCTACTTCTCTCCCTCTCCCCCCTGTAATAACCTACCTTACCTCTTTCCTTCCGTATCATTTTCCTCTTTCCTAAGTCGTTGGCTAGCTCAGTTGATAGCGTGCCTGCCTACATCCCAGGAGACTCGGGTTTAATCCTCGCTCAGGTTGAAAAGATTTTCTGAGATATAGCCAGCGGTTACCGTCTCCCCTTGAGCAAGGGAGATGGGTAATGGTATGGTGGATTATTGTGGTCAAGTGCTTATGAAACCTTGAAGGAGGAGATGCGAGCGCTATATAAGTAATCAGAAAATGTTAATTATTCATATATACCCTGTACATCCCTTCTCTTAAACCTCCCTCCCTCCCCCCCTTTCCATGCTCTTATATCCCTACTTTCTCCCCTTCTCGATTACTTCCTCACTCCCTTTTCCCTCCCTCCTTCCTTATATTCATACCAGTCTCCTTACTGCATTCCTTTCATTCTTACCTCCATCTCTCCCTCCCTCCTTCCCCCTTTTCTTTGTCTCCCTACTTCCCTCCCTGTCAGGACCCACACACTAACATGCTCCCTGCCCTCTTACTTCCGTACATAGCCTACTCCCATTCTCTCTTACCTCCCTCGTTCCCTAACCTCCCTCGTCCCTAACCTCCCATCTGTCATCGCTTTCTTCCCGGTAGTATTAACATGTTAAAAAAACAGCTTGTAACATTTTCAGAGGGAGAGCACCACCCAGTAGCCTACACCAAGATCAGGGGGATCACACAGTCTGTTACCGGTCTCCAGTCTAAACCAACGTTTTTCTCCAACAATGGTCAGTATATTATGTGTAATTTTTTCATCAGATGTATCTTTATCTGCAGCCAATCATTGTTAAATTCCAAACAGTTTATACTGTGTGTGTGTGTGTGTTATGCAATTCATTTAACAAACCTGGGTGGAATGACCATGTCTCGGAACTTTACCAGGCATCCCGAGATGCCCGTAGTGTATGGCTGGAACATAACAAACTGAGGCAGGGACCTATTTTTGACATGTAGGCTACATTAGACTAAAGGCTAGATGCAAGTATGCAATCAGATATATAAACAATAATGAAAACATGTTAAGAAAAGAAGCATTGGCCAAAAACTTTTCTAGCAAAGACACAATGGCCTTCTGGAAGGATATTAAAAAAAATCATAATAGCTGCACACCTCTACCCGTTAGTGTAGATGGGATCCCTGGTACTAAAAACATAGCCAATCTTTGGAGGACACATTACCATACTGTACTTTGTTTAAATCTGTTGGGCACCAAGGAAATACCATTGCTGCTACAACAAAGTGTAACAAAGAAGACAAGTATGACACAATTAAAGTTACAAGTGAAGAAATCAAGGCTGCAGTAAGTAGGCTAGATGCTAACAAATCCTGTGGTTTTGACGGCATACATGCTGAACATTTGAAGTATTCATCCTATCTCCTCTTGGAGAAACTCAGCAGTTGCTTTACCAGCTTTCTAATCCATGGTTTCCTGCCAGAATCTATGATGTCGTTATCTTGATACCAGTAATTAAAGACAAGGCGGGCAAAATCATATCAAAAGACAACTATAGACCTATTGCCCTTGCCAGTATTGTAAGTAAGATACTGGAGTTAATCATCTTAGACAGAATCTCAGTGTATATCACAACTATTAGTAATCAATTTGTTTTTTAAAAGAAACATGGTACAGACCAGTGCATCTACATTCTGAAGGAGCTAGTGGATGGGTACATCAAAATGAACAGCTCTATTTTTGCAACACTTCAGAAAATAGGAAAAGTAGAAAGTAGCGACGAGGTGCCGTTCTAAAGGCTTATCCCTCAATACCTTCACCTGACCTGACCTGACCTGATGCTGGTTGTGGTAAACTATCAATGGAAGTTAAATATTACTAAGCTATAATGAATCAAATAAAATCAATCTAAATGAAAACTACTCTATATCTAAATTGAATTCAATCTGAAACAAGCTAATTTATATCCAAAGGTCTCACATAATAAATGTATATATAGGGTAAGGTTATAAGGGTTAATATTAGCCAGGAATTAACTCACCAATAGTTCCACGTGGCAATGAGGCAAGGGAGAACGTTTTACCCAATATGGCGGTGGACAATGGGGAACGAGACTTCGGTCCCAAGACTCGAGTCAAGTTAAAGAAAGAATAAATGATTACATGGGAATGGACATGATTATTATAATTTATGCTTATCTATCAGTCAGTCATGATGTCGATGAGAGCGTCGTGATGGTGTAGCTGTGTGTATTGCTGTATGTGTATTGTGATTAGAGGCACAAAAGCACGATCAACTGAGGGCGGAAAATTAGATGTTAACTGGTTGGTGTTCGTGAAGGCTCTGGTGTACCTCAAAAGCACACCTTCCTGCCTTGGCAAACCGCCAGGAGCCCAAATTATCGTACCGCATTTAGGTTGCTCTATACGATAAATTATATTAATATATACGATAAATTCATATATACTACATAAGACCATGGCAATATTGCTTAATAGCATATTAGGCCTTTTATAACTTAACTTATTTACAATCTTATAATATACGATCTACTCGTCCTACGTCGTGACGTCACAGAGACATACGAGATCACAAAAGAGTCATATTCTATCGTATTTATACGATACACTCCCCCCACAAAAAAGACCTGAACCCCACCTTAAACCTAAAGTTGCCCAGAGGCTATCTTCTGACGCCACAAGTCGACAGCGCCAGCAGCAGCGCGTCTGGGACGCGTCCCGGTCCGAGAATGATCACCATCAGTAAGAGGTGAGTTGTTCCTTTGAGAATCCTCGGACCCAGCAATAACAGGTGGAACCTCAGATTGCAATGCGGAATCGAGCTCCAAAGCGTACAAACGTGCGATAGGACGAACAGTAGTTCCAGTGGCTGTCTTCAATAGCGCCACCCGCTCTACAGAGTCTGCCCCCTTGTATACCTCCAATACGCGGCCTAATTTCCAGTATAAACGAGGACTATCTTCTTTAATTAAAACAACTTCGCCAACTGTAGGTGCCGTTGATCTACCAGAGGGAGTAACACTCCTTTCCCTCAATGCTAGCAGATATTCACTAATCCACCGTTTCCTAAAATCCTCGATTATCCTGGATATACTGGTATCTCTTAGACACCGCTACCTCAGAGTACAACGAGAGATCCTCTAACTCTACTATGGATTGGAAATCAGATGGAAACGCAGTCAATGGTTTTCCATATAGCAAGTGAGCTGGCGTTAATGGTAGTGGTTCTTGCAGGTCGGTGTACACATATGTAAGCGGGCGATCATTCACGACTGCCTCTATCTCTGTGAGGACTGTCGTCAACTCACTCTTCTTTAATAGAGCACGTCCTACAACCGCTCTTAGTCCTGACTTTACTATGCCGACACATCGTTCCCACATTCCACCAAACCAAGGTGCCTTAACTGGAATGAACCTCCATTCGCACTTCTTCTCTCCCAAAAAAGTGATGATAGTAGGATCACTACTCATATCCTTTAGATATTTTGATGCTTGGACATAAGTGCTAATGCGCGTACATGTTGCACCAGACGTGCTAATAGCAGCATGGCAGTCAATTCCATTTTAGGGATAGTTACCTTTTTAACCGGGGCTACCTTGGCCCGGGCTGTAACTAAATGTGCCCCAAATGAAGTAACAACATATATGGCTACCCCGTATGCCGTGGCGCTAGCATCACAAAACGTGTGTAACGTAACGTCACCGAACGCCGCCACTTTACGAGGTATAGGTTTAGTACATAGGATGGCATATTCATTCAACAACAATGTCCCTTGGTCATTCAGGTCCTCGGGTAAACTGTCATCCCATCCTATCTTACGTCTCCAAACTTCCTGCATTAGAATCCTAGATCTTATGGTAACAGGTAATGCTAGACCCAAAGGATCAAAAAATTGCGCAACTTTGCTCAACAGACTTCTTTTTGTGTGCGCTCCTGTCTGCTGAGCAAAATACCTTGTTTGAAAAGTTAGTATGTCATGTTTAGGTTGCCAGATCATCCCCAAATTTCTGGACTTTTCCTGGTTAAGAGATGCCGTACCATCCACCTGTATTAAACTCTGAAGATCTTCACTATTAGTAACCCACTCGCGGAGAAATAGATGTGCATCCGCAAACAATCTGCGTGCTTGCCAGTATGCATATAACAAATCATTTTGACTATCGCTAGTACCCTGCAAATTGTCAATGTATAATCCGCGAGATAGTTTACTTGTGTCCTCATGAGTGTCAGCTAGATGTTTTCTGATTGTGGCATTTAACAAAAACTGCGAGCAAGTGGCCCCAAAGAGTACAACCCGAAAACGGTATATTATGATGGGACTTTCAGAGTCGCTAATGTCGCCGAACCAAAGAAAGCGGGTAACATCTCTATCTTCCTCCTTTAGCTTGACCATCAAGAATGCTTTTCTCGATGTCACTGGTATAGGCGTACTTCCCCAGCCTAAACCGCAATAGATGTTGGGACAGGTCCGACACCATGGACGGACCTGTCAACAGGCAGTCATTTAGACTGGGTTGTTGTCCTTGGTGGGCAGAACAGTCATACACCACCCGTATTCGTGTGGTGACGCTGTCTTTCTTTACCCCATGATGGGCCAGATAGTGAACCCTACCCTTCTTACACGGTTCCTTGACATCGACTCTCTCTATAAAGCCCTATCCTCATAACTCCGAAATACATCGTCATACGCCTGGCGCGTGCTCGGTTCGTTAGACAATTTCCGCTGCAATGCGCGCAAGCGACCTAATGCCAAACCATAGTTGGTAGGCAGGCTTATCTCACTGTTCTTCCAGGGTAAACTAACTTTATATTGCTTGTCTGAGGCACAGTAGCACACAGACTCGTCAAACAATTGTAGCGCAACTTCCGAGTCATAATCAGTCTCCATAGGATTAATGCCTATGTGATCCAATCTCCACAGTCGTTCCAGGTCGAACTCGGCAGCCATCTTAGGGTCACTAGGTTGGGAATCCTCCCTTCCCAACTCCTCTTCCGCGGTTACATTGACTCTATATATCGAGACCTTGTCGACCAGGACCTTTGACTGTGTAGTATGCACCTTTCCGCTCATGCAGTATCCAAATTTAGTGGGGATTAAAATTACACCACACATCTTTTTAAATCCAGGGTATACTACTTCATAATAATGATCCACACCAAGTAGAACATGCACCTCACTCTGATTTCCCATGGGATCTGACAAGTTAACCCCTTTGCTACGTAATGCGTGTTCCACCTTCTTCACACCCACAGATACATATTCTGGTAGGGTGTCTACTACGATACAAGTCATAAAGTACCGGTTTTTACGATAGAAATATGAAATCTCCGCTATCTCGTAGTCTTGTTTATCAGTAACCCCTGTGAAGCCCTGTAATCGAAGAGTCTCAACCCCTACGATTCGGTGCTTCAATCCCACTATTACGGACCTCTTTATAAAGGAACGTTGAGATCCTTGATCTAGAAGTACCCGACAAACTTTGTTAATGTCATTACCTTCCATGGGAATCTGTATTGTGGGCAATATAGTGGTGTCTTGCGTGCTACCTAGTGCCACAGTTGTAGTACCCTCATTTTTGACGTCTTTGACTTTATCTGCAGTAGGACACAACTTATCAAAGTGATGTCCTTTGCAGTGCCGACAGGGCCTTAAGTGTGTAGCAGTACATTGTCCCTGCTTACCATGTTCCCCACTTAGACAACCTACACATAGCTTCAATCTTTTCGCCTGTGCTAGTTTTGTCTCATTTGTCGGGTATTTTACGCAGAAACTCCATTTATGTTTGTTGTTACATAGCTTACATAGAATCTGAGCAGGTTTCTTATACACACCCTCTTTCTTTACTTTAGTCCCCACTGTCATGCTTATTGTTCCCCTCTTCTCCACATTCTCACTCCCTCCCGACACATACATTCTCCCTTTGTTCAACTGTAGATTATTGATCTCCTTGCTGAACTGAGTTTTGAATTCCCCCAGCTCAAATGATCTTACCTTATCAAGTATTGCCATAGGAAGCTTCTGACGCAAGATAATGACTATCATTTCCTGCGTGGTAAGCCCTAGGGTGTCTAGCGATCGAGTATGGCACTCCATATTTGCCCTGAAGTTTGTCAACTCATCAACCTTATACTGTGGTTCTGCGAGCCCCAACAAGGCAACGACATGGGCCATCTTCAACTGCTCTCTATCCCCGTATGTGGACTCTAATAAGTGTACCGCTTCAAGATAACTACCACTCACTACTGCAAAACCCTCTATTAAATGTAAGGCCTCTCCTTCCATTTGCCCCTTCAGATAGTGAAACTTGCGGACATTATCCAAAGAGGATTCATGAACCGTAGATCGAAATACGTCCCAAAAAGCTAACCACTCGGTTAACTTGCCCCCAAATGTAGGAAGATTGAGCTTAGGGAGGTGTACAGTATGTTTTGGGTCAGCCCTTCTATGGGCCTCATTATCGCCTCCCTTCTTACTTGCGACAGCACGCTGTAATAGGCGCTTCGCTCTAAAGACAGGTTCGTCATAGAGGGCGCGATTATCACACTCTGTAACTATCTCTTCCTCCTCTATCATGTCAGCCACAATCACCTCACTCAGAGCCGTAATACGACCGTGGGTAGCCTGGACGTTATCTAATCTAGCCTCCAATTCCTCTAGATCAGCAGTAGTGATGAAAGTGTTTAAGTCCACAATTAGCCTATTTAATACTCCCCGAAGTCCCGCCCTTTGATTTTTAGGGGCTTTGATCAGCACCCCACTAGACGGTGTCTCTTTATCGTTTTTATCCATTTTGCATGTGAGCCTATAGGCTATGTATCTAAATGTTACGTTACAAAAACAACGGCCAAATAATAGTCTAATTAAGAGACGCCAACCGGCGGACTTCTATGTTACGGAGAAAAAATAGTAAATAGCAATACCTACTAATGGATCATATTGAACAAGAACAAATGTTAGGTCAGGTCATATGTCACAGGAAGTCTGAAACGGAAAAGAAAATTATTGGGGAAAGATGATGGGTGGGATGCAGAACTTGGGCAGGTGCAACGATGTGACCCTGCATTCCGGCTCTAACCATCGCTTGGCTAGCCTTGCCAGTTTATCATAGAGTTGTTCCTGCATCCTGTTATATGTCCCCTTGTTCATTGCCTTAAAATCCCTTACTGGTAGCTAATTTCCCGGGTCTGGGCACCAATGTGGTAAACTATCAATGGAAGTTAAATATTACTAAGCTATAATGAATCAAATAAAATCAATCTAAATGAAAACTACTCTATATCTAAATTGAATTCAATCTGAAACAAGCTAATTTATATCCAAAGGTCTCACATAATAAATGTATATATAGGGTAAGGTTATAAGGGTTAATATTAGCCAGGAATTAACTCACCAATAGTTCCACGTGGCAATGAGGCAAGGGAGAACGTTTTACCCAATATGGCGGTGGACAATGGGGAACGAGACTTCGGTCCCAAGACTCGAGTCAAGTTAAAGAAAGAATAAATGATTACATGGGAATGGACATGATTATTATAATTTATGCTTATCTATCAGTCAGTCATGATGTCGATGAGAGCGTCGTGATGGTGTAGCTGTGTGTATTGCTGTATGTGTATTGTGATTAGAGGCACAAAAGCACGATCAACTGAGGGCGGAAAATTAGATGTTAACTGGTTGGTGTTCGTGAAGGCTCTGGCATACCTCAAAAGCACACCTTGCTGCCTTGGCAAACCGCCAGGAGCCCAAATTATCGTACCGCATTTAGGTTGCTCTATACGATAAATTATATTAATATATACGATAAATTCATATATACTACATAAGACCATGGCAATATTGCTTAATAGCATATTAGGCCTTTTATAACTTAACTTATTTACAATCTTATAATATACGATCTACTCGTCCTACGTCGTGCTGTAGGAGAGATCGTGACGTCACAGAGACATACGAGATCACAAAAGAGTCATATTCTATCGTATTTATACGATACTGGTCTCAGTAATATGAGCAAAAAACTTCAGCTTCTAAATGACCTGTCAGCAATGCTTGCATAATGTACAGCGACTGAATCTGAAAATATAATAAGTTTAGCAAATAAATTTAGTACTATTTAGTTTTGATAAATTTGAGTAAATTAGTTATTATTCAGATAATAATAACTTCCAATGCTTTTTCTTGCAACAGGAGAACCCTGGAGAGTGCAGCGTGTGTTACAACAAGTATAATGAGAGTGAACGTCGGCCACGCAATCTACCATGTGGACATTGTTTCTGTACATCGTGTCTTTGGGACATCATGGAGGCTGGTCAGGTGTCCTGTCCCACCTGCCGTGCCACCTACAACGCCACTGATGTTAAACAGTTTCCAATCAGTTATGCTGTAGAAGCATTACTGAAGATGATGAAAGTCAGCGAACCAACACAAGCTGCCTTAGCAGAAAGGAGCAGTAAGAAGCAAACTGCATCCTTCAGGAGGAATCTAAATACCCTACTGGAGGAGCAGAAGAACCATGCTGAGGGAATGCTGACTGGCCAGGAAGAGATCCAATCACAGCTGAATCAATATTGTGTACAACTGAATGACTGGGCGACGGAGCATCTTCAACAGCAGGATGCACTCTATGGTCTCATAAATCAACACAAGGCAGCAGTGCAACTACTGGAACAGGAGAAAACCAGAATCGTTGCTTTGAATAAAGAAGGTGAGGAAGAAAAGAAGAATATGAAGGCTGCCCTGGTGAGTCTGCAGGCTGTCAACACAACACAGGAGTTATTCACAGCCCTCGACAACTCTGATCATTGCAGCGAGATGAATGAGGTCTGGATGCAGAAATGTAGTCTTTTACCAGACATTAAATCTGTCACCACTAGCTGGAAGGTAGGTGATCCTGTTACCACTATTGACACTTTAATCATCTAAGATTCACACTGACGTAATTTCTTAATTATCATATTTTATTAACAGCCTTACAATACATTGTCATGTAGGCCAGTGCAACAATTGAAGTTAAGTTTAAGAGTATTCCGAAATGGGAGGTAGGTTAAGTCATAATTACATGTCCTAGATATCCTTGGGGTGACACTCTTTGTTACATAATTTACATGTGTTTAATTCTAGTATTAATGTGTAGGAGATACGGTCCGTAAAACTCCAAAGAAAGTGTTTAATTCTAGTATTAACCCTTTCACGCACATATGACGCAGAGGTTGCCAGATTAGCAATACGAAAGAGAGTTCTCTCACTCTTATAATTACCTCTCCAAAATTAGTTTTCTGCACACAGCTAACTCGAAGACAACTGCAGAGGTTGAAGTAACTAAACTAAAGGTTTTTAAATACCCCTGATGGTAACAATTGCTTTAAAGTATCCCTAACAGGCTCAAAATCGCGTCATATGTCGGAGAGGGTTAATGTGTAGGAGATAAGGTCTGTAAAAGTCCAAAGAAAGGAAAAAGTCTTGCTTAGTGTTTGGCATATCAACTCGCTTCATTTATTTATTATTTAAGGTTATAAACAGAGTATGTGATGGAAGGTAAGTTTTCGGAGCAATGGCAAGTACAGTATATGGAAGGTGAGAAATCTCGAAATGAAAGCTAAAAGTGCAATGTATCAAGGAATAGTTGTACCAACAGTGATGTATGGGGTTGAGACATGGGCTCTGAAGGGAAAGGAGAGAAGAAAGATGGATCAAATTGTAAAACTTGCAAAATAAACAAACCAAAACTGAGACAACACAATATAAAGGCAAAAGAACTTATCAAAATCGCTATGCTGTAATAACACTTTAATCAAATGAAATTTTGAAATAAAAGAACACAAAACCACCACATAGGGTGTACATCACTACACGAGCAAATTAATCTGTTTCCAAAGCAAACTGATCTTACATATAGCAACGCACTATCGTCACGCTCAAGGAATTAGTCAATTAAGTTCAGGACATTCTGGTAAATTCTATATGAATAAAGAAATACAATTTATTTTAAAATTTATATTAATGCACAATTGCAATTTGACAAGATATTAACAATAGTACAAAATACACATAGCACTCATTAACAATAGTGCTATCGGGTAATATACGGGCAAGGGGGACTCATTGGATAGGGGAAATTATAGGGTCCTGAAAACGCTTGACCAAGTCATGAAGGTCTATGAGTCCTTGAAAGTATGATAAAGTAAAGCATTGCTATCGACGATATGCAGTTCTGTTTCATGCCAGGACGTGGCACAATCGACGCTATCTTCATAGTCAGGCAGCTGCAGGAACGATATCTACTTAACCTCTGAAGTGCGCATGGGGGGTATGAGACACCACACTCCTGTGCTGACGTATTTGAGCTGTTCCCATCACTAAAATATTTATTTTACCATAAATAGCATTAATACTTATCCATATGTGCCTATTATAGGTTGATTATAAAGGTATTAACCTGTTACAACAATAAAACAAGTGGAAACAGCGTTTGGATGGTCAAAATCGGCGATACAGGCCGGGAGTTACACAATGTATGGCTGAGGTAACCTCCCAGCCCACCACTTTCCTCCACCTCTGGAGAGAGACTGTCGATCGATACTCTCTCTCTCTCTCTTGCACTCGCTTGCAAACAGTGATGACAACACCCTGCTACCAACTCGCTAATGTTAGCACGAAAATAGACCACAGGAAAAGGGAATAACAGGGAAAATAGGTGATAACTGAAGGAGGGGAGGAAACTGGGGAAGGAGGGGAGGTGGAGGAATGATATTTGGCATGACCCAGGGGCAAAATAAAAAATAAATAAATAAAAAAATAATAATTTTTTTTTTTCGGTGTTTTAAATTGATGTTTTTTTTCCCTGACTCTTAAGAGTCTTCCCGCAGTCCGCCGGGAGAACCCTTAAGAGTCTTCCCGCAGTTCCCGGGTTAAAGATAGGGATCTGTATCTTGTGTTTATAGACCTGGAGAAGGCATTTGATAAGGTACCCAATGAAGTTGTGCAATGGGCTATGAGAAAACTTGGCGTAGAGGAGTGGCTGGTGCGTGTGATAATGAAGATATACGAGGACTCACAAACGGCAGTGAGGGTGAAAGGTGTACTGAGTGAGGAGTTTACAGTTCAATTTGGATTTCACTAGGGCTCTGTGTTAAGCCCTCTCCTCTGTTTACGCTTCATATGTTAGAAGCTCAATGACATATATTGTACTTCAAAAACATGGCCTGTCAAAGCGTATGATATCAACAGAACGGAACGTAGGGTAATGAAATGAGAATGGTGAGATGGATGTGTGGTGCCAAACTGCAAGATAGGTTATCAAATGAAGAGCTAAGAAGAAGGTTAGGTATCAAGAGTATCAGTGATGTGATGCATACTAGATAGGTTATCAAATGAAGAGCTAAGAAGAAGGTTAGGTATCAAGAGTATCAGTGATGTGATGCATACTAGCAGGCTTGGATGGTTTGGACATGTGGAGAGGATGGATGAACAAAGTTGGGTGAAAAGATGCAAGTCCATGAATGTGGAGGGAGCTGTATCAAGGGGCGGACCAAGAAAGACGTGGGATCAGACTTTGCAGTCTGATCTTTAATCAAAGAACCTGACAAGTGAGGCAGCTCTTAACAGGGTTGCCTGGAACGCCGCCATTAGGACGTGAGACCGAAACCGCGCTTTGTGTGGATTACTTGGTCTTTAAATTTGTGTATGTATGTATGTATATGACATACAGATGAGGTCAAAACGTCAGTATGAAATAGTCTTATAATTGCCTGACGAATACGTCCCGTCATTTATGAAAACGTCAACTGAAACACCCTGTATATTGAACAGCCATGGGGACATCACACACCCTTGCTTTAACCCAACATTCAGATCAAAGAACTCGCTCTGCTCATTCTCCACACGTACTGACGCCTTTGCACCCTCATTCATGCTCTTCACTGCTTTAAGCAACTTGCAGTCTACTCCGTATATTCTCAGTGCTTTCCACAAACCTTCTCTATCAACTTTGTCATAGGCCTTCTCCAAGTTTATGAAGACGGCATACAAATAATTATGTCCCTTCTCCAGATATATCTCCACAACACATTTCAGGGCAAATATTTGATCAACACATCCTCTTTACATTCTAATCCACACATGATTCATTTTATTTTATCAACTCTGCATACGTATGCAGAGTGATATCACCCCCCTCCCCCTCCCCCCCCCCCCTATAGCGGGGTACCACCGGGCAAAATGTCTATCGTCATTATCTTCGTCATCCTGTCCCGAAATTCATTTTAGACAGTTTGACGGATTTTCACCAAACTTCACACAAACATTTGGTGGGTGAATGGGACGGTCAGTCAAAAAAGATTTTTTGAATTCATGCAATAGTTATGTTTTAGTCAAAAATATGGTGATAGTATTACAGGTCTCCCTCGACTTACGATTGGGTTACGTCCCTGAAAACCTGACCTTAAATAGAAAAATCATATGGCAAACCCTAAAATTAATGGGGTAAATGAGGATGCATTCACGGATCAGCCAAAACCAAAATACAAACCTAAAAACCTATAATAATATCACAAATCGGGGTATCGGATAGTGAGGGAGACCTGTACTGATGATGGTAACCCATCGTATGCCGTTTTTATTTTGGGCAAAACGGCAAGTCTACTTTATTTATATATTTCTTCCAGACGCCGTAATTCCCGAGAAAGGGTGGCCATGAACATTAGGCGTTTATCACGAATTGCTAGATCAAGTTGTCCGGGCTTGACATCTAGGGGAGAGCGGTGATGGTTCGGCCACTTTTTTTTAAAATATTTATATAAATTCAGGTTTAAGCAGTAGTATCATCTAGTTGATGTTAAAATGTTGCCTCGTTATTTGGTTCTTTAGCCTGATTATATCAAACCCTTAGCTCTTTTCAGTTTTGAGCTATAGTTCCCGAAACACAAGTTTCTATATCGGCCGAACCATCCCTACCAGTGGTGATGGTTCGGCCAGAAGGGTGGGATGGTATGGCCACGTGTATTAATTGGCATAATCTTTAAATAATGTGAGTTGGATTGGCTAAAATCAAGAATTTATCAATTAAAAGACATTTTATTGCGCTAAAGTACAAAATTAGACTTCATAGTCCAAATTATACCTCTGCATATTTGCTAAATGAAATAATATTTTAAAACTTAATTAAGCTTCACCAGAATGATGTATAATTTAGTTAGCCTCTTACTTTCTGCTTTAAAATAATGCATAAATGGTCTTATCTCTCTCTCTCACACACATGCATAATATTGGACTCCAACATCCAAAATGATATCTTCATAATTGTTCCAAAACATATATATACTTTAAACAAATAAATTTTAATCAACATTATGGATAATTAACTTAAACATTTTACTCTCTGCATATGATTATGCATAATTCGCCTCATATATAGGCCCATCTCTCTGTAATACACACATTCACTCGATCTTTATAATTATCTCATTCATACACTAATTCTCTCACATCTTCACTCCAATCTGTACTGTACTTTCGTTCTCTCTCAAACATCTGTAATAAATCATAATAGGCATGTAATTTATCAATAAATAAAATAAATAGATACATCTATTGTCCCCCTATATTATAGGTAAAGCGGGATGTTTCGACCCCTGTCGAACCATCACCACCGAACTGGCCGAACCATCCCGAATCTAAATAGTTAATTGTTGGGTACACTCAACTTTCACACAAGAGAGTTTAGCATTCGTTTTGATAATATTCAAGGACAGTAGTGCGACGTTATGAGAAACAATTTATTAGGGAAAATAGGCACCAATAGATTCGTCATATTTTTCTCCATATAGTCCACATGGAGGATTTTCGTTATCAACAAATTGAAAAATACCCACTTCACAGACAAATGCACCAAAAATCTAAGTCAAAGCGGGGGTGTGGGGGCGGCAGCCCCACCTATAATACTAAGTTAGGTTAGGTAAGGTTGTTAGGTTAGGCTAATGTCCTTTCAAAGGGGTATAGGCTAGTAAACACTAGGATACCCTATACCCAGTCAGAGGTAAGAAGAAGAAGAAGAAGAGTCCTGCAGTAGTCTCCTTGAATGTTACCTTCGTTTTTTACGGCAATATCTTCTGCATGCAACACAGATTCACCATAATAATTCATAACTCGCTGGTTGACATGTTCATGGAGGTAGAGCTTACGATATAAACTGAAAATATAACATAGGAGGTGCAAAAAAACATAAAATCTGATCTGCATCGAAAAGTGTGGCGAAAAGTGTGGCGTTTGTAAGCCCGAAATTCCGTGTGACTAACTCGCACTTTCACGCAAGATCTCGGGGCCTTAGGTCCCATACGTTTCTCAGGAAATGCACTCATCATCACTAGTAATATCATCATCACTAATACTATCACCATCATCACAACTACTGTCATCACTACAACTGTCACCATCATCACTACTAGTCACCATCACCATTACTATCAGCACTACAACTTTCACCATCACTACAATCACCATCAACACTAGCCTACTACTGTCACCATCGTCACTACCATCATCATTACTACTGTCATCATTATCACTACAACTGTCATCATCATCATTACTATTATCACCATCATCTTACAATCATCATTACTACTGTCACCATCATCATCAATAATGTCAACATTATCACTACTGTCAACATTATCACTACAACTACAACTATTGTCACTTCTAATGTCAACTAAACTAACTTAACCTAACCCAACCTAACCTATCTAAAATGGGGCAAGTTCCTTGTACAAATGTGGGGCGAGTTGTTTTTGGGGTGTCATCTCTAGTCACCATCACCAATACTTTCACCATCATCTACTACCGGTACCATCATCACTGCTACTATCACCACCACAGTCCACGATTACAAATACTTTCACAATCACGACTGCCCTCACTACCATAATAACCATCATTATCACTACTGGCAATATCATAACTGCTACCATCATAACTGCTACTATCACAATCACCAACATCATCACTGCTAGTACCATAATCACCATTATCATCACTTCTGTGATGATGGCGTTCTGTGATGTGTGTTACACACACACAACGCCAGCATCATTGCTGCCACAGAAGAATATTTAATAGTGGCCCCTCCATCATTGACGATATTGCCTATTAGTATAATAGTCTCCATTCAACATCCCGCGTCAGCATATTATGATTGGGTACCCTACAGAAAAAACTCTGTAAAAATGCATTGTGAATCTACCGCGCGGAAGTATCACGGAGGACTCATCATAAGTGCACGCTTAATTCCCTTATGGGATCGTCATTATGATTGGGTACCCTACAGAAAAAACTCCATAAAAAATAAAAAATAACAATATCTGTTATCATATGACTTTCCATATGTGGATTTCTTGTGGTTTGCTACCCCGACACCAGGCCCTCTAGCGGCCATCTCGTCCTTCCTACTTCCGCGGCCATCCTAGCAACACAGGTTTCGCCGTGCTTCGCTTTATTCTTCGTTCCAGCGCTTTCTAGTGAGTCCTTGCTCATTTGTATACACCTGCGTTGTAGTAACAAGGTTCAGATTAGCTAGCAACGGCTACCCCATTGGTATGTCCGCAGGAAGTGTGTAAATTAGTGTACTATTGTAACAGGCGCCTACGTATCCCAGGATCTTCGCGCCACGTGTGTTATTTTATGTTGTACAAAGGAGTACAAAGGAAATCAAGCAACAACAGTCTAGTGACCCTTCTAGGCTGCTTGTCCTCCAAAACACTGAGGATCAAGTGTCCAAACAGTGGTTTAGAGTGGGTAAGGGAACATTGGAAAGGGAACTACTGCCCTGGAACTAATGTCCGTGGCAGGACTAGGAAGTTAGTAGGGGACATATGGGTTAGTAACTGAAGGGAGGATAAAATAAAGTTATTCATTTACAAACGCAGTCAGTCGCGGGTTTGATGCGAGATATTTGTCTAGGCGGAGTTTAAATGAATCAACGGTGCTGCAGTCTATAACGTCTCGGGGAAGCCCATTCCACAAGTTGACAACTCGATTGAAGAAGAAATTCTTAGATTCGTGTGAGTTAAAAGATTTACCAATAATTTTGCAACCGTTTCCCCACGTGTAATTAGATTGGTCGATAGTGAAGTACTTACTACAGTTCATATTGTCGATGCCTTTGATGATTTTGAACACTTGAATTAAGTCACCTCTTAATCTGCGCTGGGTTAAAGGAAATAGATTTAATTCTCTAAGACGCTCTTCGTATGGTTTGTTCTTTAGGCTAGGTATCATTTTGGTAACTCTACGTTGAACTCGTTCTAGCTTGTTTGTCTTTTTGGTAATAAGGGCACCAGCATTGAACGCAGTATTCCAGAAGAGGGCGGACTAAGGAATTGTAAAGGGTTAGGATAACGTTGTTTGGATTTATGCTCAAATGACCTGCCTATAAAGCCAATTATTTTGTTTGCCTTCTTAATAACTTCTGAACATTGTTGACTCGGTTTTAGGTTACTCGATATTGTTACTCCCAGATCGGTTTCTCTGGTTACATTCTTAAGCTGAGTGCCATTCATCGAATAGTTTGCTTTCTCATTTAGGTATCCGATATGTAGTACTTTACATTTATCCGCATTGAAACTCATTTGCCAAATTTGGGCCCAATGTGACAATTTATCTAGATTGTGTTGCATATCGTCAACTTGATCTTTTGAGAGTACGCTATTTGCAATTTTTGTATCGTCAGCAAATTTTGAGATTGTACAGGTAGTTGTGTTTGCGCCTTTAGCTTTTGATACATACCTAGGAGGCGACCATTCTACAATTTATGCTGCAGACCGTCATTATTGAGGCAGTGGCATATATTTTAAGAGTAGGGTGTATTGACAGGCAGGAGGACACTTAAGAACTGTTTATTATCCTTCCGCGGTACAGTCTTCAATCTGGGACTACTTTACATAACATCTTCCCTTCATATATATATGTTTACCTTGAATTAAGGAATATTTCAAAAACATAATAATAAATTCCTAACACTATGTTATATTTACCTAATTGCCTAATTGTATTTACCTAATTGTAGTTTACAGGAGTTGAGCTAAGCTCGTGTTGTCCCGTTTCTCAGTCTACTTTTTATCCAATTTTTTCTTGAAAATATGGATGTTCCTTGCCCCTACCACCTCCTCCTCCAGCCCATTCCATTTGTCAATACATCTATAGGGGAAGCTAAACTTCCTGATATCGTTCTTGCAGGTAGGTCTTTTTACTTTGTAGCTGTGGCCTCTAGTTATTCCTGTATCCATAATTAACATATCCTCCCTATCCAGCCTCTCCAGCCCCCGGGTGCATTTGTACATCATTATCATGTCTCCCCTCTCTCTCCTCTCTTTTAAACTTGGTAGATTTAATTTGTCTAGCCTCCCTTCATATGGCAGTTCTCTGAGACTTGGAACCAATCTAGTAACTGCTCTCTGGATTCTTTCTAACTTGTGAATATGCTTCTTTAGATGCGGGGACCACACCACTGCTGCATACTCCAATCTTGGTCTAATCATACTCTTCATAATTTTCGCTACCATGGTCTCATCCAAGTAGTTCAGAGCAACTTTCATATTCCCGGCCATTGCATACATTCCGCTAAAGAGCTTGTTAATATGTTTCTCTGGCGACAAATTATCTTGTATAATCAACCTTAAATCCTTTTCTTTTTCGGCCTTGCTAATTATATTATCTCCCATCCTGTACTCCCAATTTGGTCTATTCACACTTCTTCCCATATTTAACACATGGCATTTACTTATATTAAATTTCATTTTCCACTTGGTGCTCCATTCATATATTTTATCTAAATCCCCTTGCAGCTCACAACTACTTTTATTTGTTATTTGTCTCATAATTTTTACATCGTCTGCAAACATTGACATGTAGGAATTTATGCCTATCGGCAGGTCATTCACGTATATAAGGAACATGAGAGGTGCCAACACAGATCCCTGCGGCACACCACTCAACTTTCCGCCACGATGAGTAAGTTCCTCTAATGTTGGTCCTCATTTCCCTATCTGTTAGATAGCTCTCCATCCATTTCAGCAAACTCCCCCTGACACATCCTAGCGTCTCAAGCTTAGATAACAATCTCTTATGTGGTACCTTATCGAATGCTTTGGAAAGGTCTAAGTAGACGCAGTCCACCCATCCGCCTCTTTCTTGGAGTACATCTATCACCCTACTGTAATAACATAGCAAACTGGTAACACAAGATGTCCCTTCTCTGAATCCAAATTGCTTTGGGGTTATTATCTTCTTTCTCTCCAACATTTTCATCCATCTCTTCCTAATTAGCTTTTCACAAATCTTGCATACAATACTAGTAAGTGAAACTGGTCTATAGTTTAGAGGGTCCTCAGGGTTTCCATTCTTGTATATCGGGATGATATTAGCTCTTTTCCATTCAACAGGAACCTGTCCTTTATCTAAGGAAGCTTGAATTATGTCCCTCACTGGCTCCACTAATTGCTCTGCACACTCCTTTAAAACCCAAGCAGACACTTCATCCGGTCCCATAGCTTTCCTTACTTCAAGTCCTCTCATCGCAGATAACAGCTCATCTCTAGTTATTTCAATCTTACTAAGACCACTCTCCAGCACTCCCGCCTGTGGTTCATCAAAACCTTCCTCTCTAGTAAAAACTGACCCCAATTTGTTATTCATTACCTCACACATGTCCGATACATTTTCATACGTCCTAGCATCAACTCTTAATTTAGTAATTTGTTTCTTTACCTTCAACTTACTGTTTATATATTTATAAAATAATCTAGGGTCACTTTCACATTTATTTACTATGTTCTTCTCATAGTTCATTTTAACTTGCCTAATTATGTTAACATATCTATTCCTCTCCTGTTTATATTTATTCCGATTACTCTCAGTGTTCCTTCTTCTTAATCTAGCCCAAGCTGCATCACGCCTACCCAAAGCTCTTTTGCATTTCAAATTAAACCAATCTTTCTGCTTAGTAAAATTTCCAGTTTTATTTCTTGGGACAAACAGATTGGTTCCTACTCTATAAATTTCGAGGAATCTACTATATTTACCTTGTACGTCCTGTTCCTTAAAAATAAGATCCCAATCTACTCCCTCTAAATATCTTTTCAAGGATACATAATCAGCTTTACTATAATTTAATCTGTCATTTATGTAGCTATTGTCTAATGTGCGCCTCTACGCACAACTCATGTTATACAAATATATTACCTTAAAATGATATAGCCTATATCTTCTTTTTTCTTCATATGACAAAATTTTGTATTAGTTAAGCATCATGAAACTAAAGATGATAAATATATTTGACATTGAGTTGCAGAAAATAATATAAGAAAAACAAGTAACAATATTTAAAGTAGGCCTATTCAAGTTATATTAACAAACAAACATAAATTGACAAGTAAACCGTTATAAGGTACTTGTAGCCTACTGTACAATCAAGCATATTAGTGACGGTAACTAAAGAAAATAGGTAGACCTTATAGCTAAGCCTCAAGAAACTAACGATAATATATATATTTGATTCATATAATTGAAAAACAATGAATACTATAAGGACTGGCTGACAACAACCCTAAGATAAATCATAAAATGAACAATGACGTAAAACATAGGCCTAAGTAAAACAAAAACTTTAGGACACTGGTACTGTACTGTAAGATTAAGTCTAATAGTAACTAAAAGCAACTTCAGAAAATATTTAGACCTTAATATTTAGCAAGAAACTAAAGGTAACAGATATATTTGATTTATATATATGAAAAAACAAAATTAATATATAAGATAAGCAAGTGAAATTAACAAACATATAAATTAAATAAGTAATGAAAAAAAAAATTACAATGCTGGTAGGCTACTGTAAAATCAGGTATATTTGTAAATTAAAAACTAAGAGTCATGGAAAAAATGTAAACTGGACTTTAACACCTTACGAGCGGGCCCCGTCAGTTTTTTTCCACTACGCGCCAATGCGTTTTTTTTTTACCCTAAATGGCCTTGTTTCCGTGCTCTTTTTCATGCATAAAAAAGAGCCAGAGCGTAATACAAGTATGTATCCCTGAAAGGGCGTAAATTGAGCTTTCCAATGACACCAGAACCATCATTCTATGACCACGCGTTCTCTTGCAACGATCGTGCAAAACGAGTGCAAAAACCCTAAAATACAGTAATTTCCTTATATAATTCCCTGTGTGGCGAGGTAGGGAGGGTGGAGTTGTGTGGAGTAGATGTCAGTAGGCGCGCGGGATCCGTGCCGAGCGGTCATGAGGCAACCTACGCTTCTCCTGTCGCTCGTCTCTCTCTCAGAGGCATTATTGCTCAAAATTTGCACACAGACTAAAGTCGGGCCCTGCCATATACTCCAGGTTTTTAGATACAGACTTAAGTCGGGCCCCGCTAATAAGGGGTTAAGCATGAAAATAACTAATTTTCAATAAACTAAAGATAATAAAGTACAATTTATAAATATATAAATCAAATATAAACAATGACCAAAATTCATATGGTGCTGGTACTGTATATTTAAGCATACCAGTAGCTAACCTATAATTGACAGTGTAGCCAATAAATTCAAAGTACTCTAGCATTGAACTACATATGCATATGGCAATTGCCCTTTTCCAGTATAACAAGCTATCTTTTTAATTTATGACATCTCATAATCAGCAAATTTGACTGGAGGTTTGACAGTTCTTCCTGAACGACTTTGAATGTTATTGGGAGGTTTGATGTACCTCCCAACCTACCAAATAGGAAAACCTACTATTTGGTAGTAGTCTTGGAAAATCCAACGTCAAGGCTATTAACCTAATTGCAATGACGATTTGTCTATTTTGACTGCTATGTCGTCATTCCAACCGCGGTTAAAAAAGAAAACGTCTAAAGTCTACTCCTTATCTTGCTCTAGGAGACGTTGTACATTAACCAAAACTACCACCGAAGGTGAAAAAAGCATAGAAGAGAAGAAAAAGGGGTTTACCTTAGTTACCGCTTAAGGTCCATCCCGTGTTCCGTCATGTGCAGATCCCTGTCGAACGTGCGCATGAGCGACCCTCTCTTGTTATCACATCTCACGTCAGCAGAAGAACGTGGATGGGCAGGGGTCCGGCGTGAGGGAGGGTATTATGTACGTTGGATTTTCCAAGACTACTACCAAATAGTAGGTTTTCCTATTTGGTAGGTTGGGAGGTACGTCAAACCTCCCAATTTGTTAGTAGTCTTGTCAAATCCAACGTCAAGGCTGCGTAACAAATAGGAGGAGGACATCCAAGCCCAACATACCAAAAAAACCAATGCATAAAACAAAATTATGAATGACAAAGACACAATTTAAACAAGAGAGTTTAATAAAAGAGTGAAAAACTGAGGAGTAGCTAAAAAGAACAGTTTTAACACATGCCCGTCATTCATAGTAATGCAAAAACATAGACTTGTCTTAAACCAAAAGGGTACTGTACCCAAAATCCCTTTTCTTCCAAAACCAACAAAAACATTGAACACAATAACAAAACACAATTTTCAATGTGGCAAAAACACTTATGTACTGTATACATAATACATAATCCCAAACTTGCAATCAAGTGTTGCAAACCCGTACTCCCCCCCCCCCTTTTTCAAATAAAACAAAGTAAAAGAAAGAGGGACAAGGGGGGAAGACCAGGTATCTTCGCCAGAGCTCTAGGAAACACGACTCCCGAGAGCTATCACCGGCCAAGGGGATCGAACACTGGACATGGAGAGGTAGGAGGAGATGAAGGAATTGATAGAAGACCACAAAACCGCTGAGGCGATGTCAGGGAAGGATCGACTGTGCAGGAACCGGAAGGAGGCAGCAAAGGATCGCACATCGTGCGCAGAACCCCTACAAACAGGGTTACTGGCACGAATGGTCCGACAAATGTGGCGTCCTATCTGCACCTGCGAGAGCCTCCCACCTGTCCGAGGAGACACCCACACAGCAGTACCCGAAGGCGGCGCCACAGACGCCATAGAGGAGTGCAAGGCTGACACCGGGCACAACACATAGCGAGTATGCCCACGCTGTAAAGCCTGGACGGTGAAAGGCTGGAAAACGTGGGTCTCCCTCTCATTCGTGGCAACAAAATTAGGGGAGGGGGCTAACGTGACGCCATGCAAGGACGGGGAGAATCGCACGCAGTCCTGGGGCCGTGACAATGCCGCTAGTGCAGACAACCGATCCCCAGTGGCCAGAGCGACAAGGAAGAGTGTACGCCCGAGCAACGGAACCGGTGTAGTGGCCCGTGTATACGTGGGTGAAGCCAGAAGGTCCAGAGCCCGCCCCAGATCCCACTGTGGAGGGACCTGGCGCGGAGGCGGTCGTTCCCGGAAGGCAGCCGTCATGAAGGAATCCAGCTCCTGCGGCGGAACGACCAGCCCAGCGACGGACTCAAAGACCCCCCGGACGGCAGACAAGTGGTTACGGATAGCGTCGACGTGAAAGTGACGTGTACGGAAGAGGTGAAACAAGGAGTGGAGGACGAGGGAAGGAGAGCCAACTGTCTGGCGAGTGTCCTGTATCCACCTAGTAAAAGACCTCTAGCGGGACCCGTAAGTCCCCCAAGGAGAAGTCGGCCAGGAACGCTCCAGGAAGTCAGTCGGGTCCCGTCCGTGGACTGGGAGCCACCGTGCCTCATGAACATCCACGATGCGAAGGCCAACGAGGTCCGCAGGTCCCCAACCTAGCTCAAGTGGAAGTCGGAGACAGGTAGAGGGACCGGACTCGGGCACCACCGCGTCAACTGGGCGTACCAAGCCTGTGCCGGCCACAGAGGCGCGAGTAGCCAGACTCGGCCGCGGTACAGCCGCAGCCTCGTGAGGACTTTGCACATCAACAGTGCGTCTGGTGGTGGAAATATGTATATCGACTGCCACCTGTTCCAGTCTACCATGAAAGCGTCCGGACCCCCCTCCGGAGTGCGAGGCCGGAGGGATAGGTACCGAGGCAACTGGTGCGGCACCTTCGATGCGAACAAGTCGACCTCCGGAACACCCCAGGAACCCGCGAGGTCGACGAACACAGTCTGTTGCATTGCCCATCCTACAAAAACGCCCCGTCCTCTCGACAGGGCGTCCGCCCACAGGGTGGCAGTCCCGGGCAGGGAGGAGGCATGCAGGGAGAAGGTGTGTCGGTTCGCGAGGAAGAACAACTGCACCGAGAACCCCAATAGAGTCAATGACCTGGAGGACCCCCGCTTTTGGATACAGTGGACAGCCGTCTGAGTGTCCATCCCGAAGGCCACCGACTTTCCCCGAAGGGCCAGCGCGTGGTCCCTCAGGAAGAACAAAGGAACCAACAGTTCGAGGGCATGGATGTGTAGGGGTGTGAGTCCCACCCATCTGCCGTGAAGTTGATGTCCCAGGATTGATTGGTAACCTCACCCTACCTCGCGCGATGCATCTGTGTCTACCCAGATCGTCGGCGGGGGGGCGGTCAAGGGCACAGCCGCAGAGAGCGTGCCCCGAGCAACCCAGTGTCCGAAGTGTCTGCGAATGGTACGTGGGAGCGGCAGGAGCCGATCCATAGGGGTCAACGGAAACACCTCGGTGCCCATGAGGAGTAGGCGGCGTAGCCTGAGTCACCCTAAGGGAATGGGCAGAGCGGCCCAATTCAGCGAACCCACTAACGAGTCCCAGAGCCACCCCGGGAGGGAGACCGAGTGCAACACGGCGAAGACCTTCCGTCGAAGGTGCACCGCGTTTGGCAGACTCTGGGTCACCGTAGCGCTGGAAAAATCCCATGCGAGACCGACCCACGGCACGACACGCGACGGGGTCAAGCGTGACTTGGGAACATCGATGGGGAACCCTAACTGTGCGACGTGGTGAACGACTGTGAGGGTGTCGCGTACGCACAGTCCTAGGGCTTCGGAAACTATCAACCAATCGGCCAAGGAAAACAGGATCTGGAGCCCGCTCCTGAGGAGAGGACCCAGAGCCTGCTCCACCAGTGTGGAGAAGATCTGCGGCGCGATGTGGAGACCGAAGGGAAGTCTGTCGAACAGGAACACACGGACGGAAGTCCGAACGGCCAAGAATCGTTGGAATCGAGGATGGAGAGGAACGAGCCAAGACGCATCCTGGAGGGCCAGCGACACTACCCACGACAGAGGGCGCAGGGCCAGGCGTACCTAGGGTATCGGCAGCATCCGAAGCCGTGTGTGCACGATGTGCCCGTTGAGGGCCGACAGATCTACCACCGGTCGCATCGCGTCGCAGTTCTACATCGGTACCAGAAATACACGGGAGAGGAAAACCGGGTGACCGGCGTTCACCCCCTTGACGATTCCCTGCTCGTGCATGGATGTGAACACGTTGGTCACCTCTGAAGAGACAGGCAGGCGTCGGTGACAAGAGCGGAGTGGGGGTCTGGACCTCCATCTCCAGGTTAGACCTCTCCGCGCAATCTGCCGCCCCCACGTCCCTCGCGGCCATCGAGGGGCGCAAGGGCGAAAACAACCTGTGGGAGCTCCCGAGAGGAGGGGAGCGACCTGGGCGGCTAGGCGAGAAGGAGAACAAGGAGACCGACCCGGAGAACCTACACATTGTGTTGACGTGAAGGTACCCCCGGTACGGTCCTTGCGGTCATGAGCGCCACGTTGACCCCCTCTACCCCCCCCAACTTCGTCGAAAAGGGCGGGCCACCCCCACCCCTGTCCGTCGCGGGGCTGACCCCGTCGAAGGGCGGTCGGAAGTGGAAGGCTGGCCAGCCCCGACACGGCAGGGATGAAAGGGGGCAAGAACAGAAGTGCGAGGCGGAACCGACGCACTGGCCTGCAACGGCCCTGTCCTGCGCCCGTGCATGGTGGCAGCACGTGCAGCAGCACCCCGAAGAGGACCGTCAGAAGGACGGGACTGAGAAGAACCCGCTCGCGACACAGCGCATCGTTGCGGGACGTAAGGAGGGTCCGCCGACAGAGAAGCGTAGTGTACCCAAGCACCCTGCGCAAAAAAGCCCCGACGTAGAGAGCGCAGAGGACAACAAACCCTGACGAATATCCAAGGGGGCTGTCCGGCAGAACGAGGACCGTACCGTCCGGCGGTGCCGAGTAGCCACGCACAAAACCGCCTTCAGCTCGGGAACCAAAGACACCGCGAGCCGAAGGTGGATCCGCCGAACGCGGACCAAACCCTCGCGAAGATCGCCTGGGGCAGACGCCCCGATAAGCCGCAGGTGGTGAACAGAAGTCTGGAGGGAACCTAAAAGACAAGGTAAGAAGTGCGTCACCCACCGTCGCAAGGGAATATCCCTGGCGACAGAGGACTTATCTGGGTGAGAGAAGAACGGGGTAGCAATAGAACAAAGTTCAAGAACGGGCGCGCTTATCCAGGACCAGAACGTGCCGTCCAACCCGCCGACAGACACAAGAGGAGGCAAAAGCAGTGACGACTCCGGGGGAGGGACTGAAGGAGAGCCGTCGACGGATCGGTTGGCGAAGTAAAAGGCCTCAGCAAACCAGGCCCCCAATGGGAGAGGGTGATCGAGCATGATGGCTAAGCCAGGCGTACCGTCGTCGCACAAACCTGTCCCATAGGAGGACAGTCCCGTCAACACAGCCAGGGACTGAACATCCCGAAGGATGTCCTGGCGGCTAAAGTCTGACCAGAGCGTAGGCCTGCAGAAGGGAGGGGGACCGTAGCAGGGGTAGGTAGGGTGAGGCGCTGAGGGTGTGTCACCGCCAAGAAGCGCGATAAGAGGGAGTCTTGCATCGACTCCAAGCGCCCGTCGATGCGTGACACAAGCCACCCCTGCATAGCCGACAATCGATCCGAGAGAGGCGACCCCCCCCCCAAGATTGGTCGGCCCGCAGGGGCGAGCGTGAGCAGGAGCGAGACCCACGACACGAACCAGCAGTGTCGCGGCCCAAGGAAGGCGAGCGACCACGGTTGTGTCGCCGCTGAGGGACTCGTCCCCGAACACGAACGCCCGAGGGGGAAACAGCACCAACCCCCTCTTCCAGCGACACGTCAGCCCCTGAGAAAGGGGACCCCGAAACCTCGCTATACCCCACCGAGCCAAGAGGAGGGGTACCCCCTTGGCGAGACGGTAAGTGAAGGTCAGGGAGAGAAGAAGGAGGAGGAGCAGGACGACGGGAGTGGGAAGGCTGGCCGGGTGAAAAGAGGTCAGAAGGAGCCGCGGGGGGAAACAGAGCAAAAATCCCCGGGGCTGAGATAACAGGGCGGCCCGACACCGAGGCGGAGGAGGGAGGGACCGCCACCGTGGGACGAGACCGTGAAGGAAGAATAGGCACCGAAGCAGGTGAAGTAGGAGGAGAAGCAACTACATGCCGGCGGACCCTCCTGGACAGTGTAGGAGGAGGGAGCAGAGGGCCAGCTACAGCATGAACAACCGCGCGCGGAGAGGACAACGTAAGAGGAAGTCGTCTGGGCTGGGGAAGCGGGCGGAAGGGAGTAGAGCCCCTATCCGGAGAGACCAGGGGAGGGCGCACAGGGGCAGCGCCGCTAACCCCGGCCTCAGGGCGAGAACCATGACGAGGGCGATGGGCGTCGTCAAGGCGATCAGGAGGACGACGAGGGGCAGTAGAGGACGGGCGACGAGGCGAGCGAGAGCGTGGACGGAGCTGGGGATCCCCCCGACGATGTGACGACCCAGGGGAGAGGGCCAGGTGAACGGCCTTCAGTCGGGTCAGGGATACCCAGGGCGACGCGGATCCGGTCGGCAACAAAGGCCGGGGAACGGTGGCCCACAGTCCTAATGTGGCGGGAGACTATCGCCCACACCGACTGAAGGGAAGCAGAGGCCACTGCCGCCACTGAGGAACCAGGGCTATGGTGCACCACATCCACCCGGGCTAGACACGGGCCACACAGAGCAGGGAGGTAGGCCGTAGAGGACACACATTGCGAGTGGCGCAAGCAGGACTTGTGGCTCTCCAAGCACGGGGAGCTACAACCATGGCGAAAGCAAGGCATCCGACCTGCACTGGAAGAACACACACCATAATCAGCACGTCGACGGAGTAAGGGGAGAGAATGTCCAATAAGAACCAGGGAATGAGCATGGGGAAACAGGAACACACATGCAAACCGGTATCCGTACTCACCCTAAACCGGGAGCACAGAGGTAGGTGAGTAGGGCGGGCGAGGTGGAAGAGCACTAGCAGAACCTGCAAAGATGGAGAAAGTGTTAACCACCACTCAACATCTTACATGCAGGGCCTATAACACCAGGAAAGTGCACACACCAAGATAGTTTCAGGCAACAAGATGACATAAAAAAGGTCAACAGTGAAAGCCAACTATTACCGCAAATTTGCGGGCCAATGGAGGCATAACCGTACCGACACAACCCTCCCGCATCGTTGTGGGACCCCCCAGCGATCTCCGCAAATTTGCGGGGAGCTGAAACTTCCCAGAGGACCGAATCGAGCTCCCGCAAATTTGCGGGACCGGCCGAGATGGTCCGGCGCCGAAAAAGCGAGAGGAGCGTCTAGGGAATACCAAAAAAGGCCACAAAAATGCGTCATCTCCTTATGAACTCCAAGCGTGGATGGCCACCAAGCTGAGCAGTGTCTTCCTTGATATATGATCCTAACTCAACCGGTAAAGGGAGAGGCAAGGAAGACACACCAGGGGAGAGGAGGCACATCCCCCAGGAACCACCCAACCCACAGAGATAGAGCAAAGCCCATGAGGAGAAGTGGTAGGGAGGGTGGTTTCGCACAAACAGGGGCCCCTCCTGGGGTACCCCTGGATTGGGCAAAAAGACTAAGAAAGGATGGAGGTGAAACAGGATGGGAAAACAAAAACCAGTAAACGAAACTGGTGAGAAAAAGGGTGGCCTAGCCGTGAGCAGAGAATGTGTCAGGTGCGAAAAAACCCTGTGGTGTGTACCCCCTGGGGTACCCCTGGAATATCACGAACCACCTGTCGCCCAGGCCCGTGAGACACAGTGAAGGCTCGAAAGGGGGGACTCGGGAATAACGCTAATAATGCGGCCGACACAAACACTACAAACAGCACCGCCACCATCGAAATCTCAGATTGTTTACCAACGTTACACCTTAGGCTATGAAAAAATGAAAACTCATAGGGGCATAGCAATTCCTGAATGAGAAAACGAGCTAGGCTAAAATAAGCTAAAAGCTAAACTATGCCCAGACTAACAGGAAAAAAGAATATGAAAAGAGAAAGAATGAAAAACATATACGAGGAACGCCAGGCGCCCCCGTACCTTCAGTAGGCTATTTCCACACGCGTCTCCATTATACACACTTAGGAGCCCATTTATGTGTGCCCTAGATCATGTAACATCTGTCTAACAAAAAAAGAAGGCCAGATAAGCCGAAAACGAACCTAAACAGGGTGAATTAAAGGAGTACAACAAAAGCGGACTCAATCAATGGAGGCGCGTGAAAAAATGATAACAAGAGAGGGTCGCTTATGCGCACGTTCGACAGGGATCTGCACATGACGGAACACGGGATGGGCCTTAAGCGGTAACTAAGGTAAACCCCTTTTTCTTCTCTTCTATGCTTTTTTCACCTTCGGTGGTAGTTTTGGTTAATGTACAACGTCTCCTAGAGCAAGATAAGGAGTACACTCTAGACGTTTTCTTTTTTAACCGCGGTTGGAATGACGACATAGCAGTCAAAATAGACAAGTCGTCATTGCAATTAGGTTAATAGCCTTGACGTTGGATTTGCCAAGACTACTAACAAATTGCTTACTTTTGGACTCTCCTGAAACAAGTCTGAGGGACTTTGACTGTGCTGCATATGTAAACTGGGCTGCATCTGGTCACTTGAGTCCTGGTCCATTGTGGATGAATAAGAGTTGTCCAGGAAGATGGTGTCACTACCCTCACCAGCTTGTGCGTTGCCATCCAAAGAGTCTCTGATGTTCGCACGATTTCGTCGGTAGATACGTCCATTCACCTCCAAAGTGTAGATCCTTGGTGACACTTTGGCCTTCACCACTGCTGGACTCCAATCACTATGGGGTTGCTGTGGGTGTGACTTCACTCTAACTGGTTGTCCTATAACTAACTGAGGCAGGGGTTTAGCAGTGCGGTCATAATACTGTTTGGCCACACGTCGCCTGCGAACCAACTCCAATGGTATCTTTTCATGTACTTTCGGGTAGTAAGTACTTTCCTTGCATGGTAAGAATGATCTTGTCCTCTGTGACATCAATCTCTGGACCGGTGAGCTGTTTGTGCCTGGGGTAGGACTATTACGCCATTCCAAAATTGCCATCCACATGTCCTTGTTCTCCTTAGCTTTCTTCACAATATTCTTGATGATCTTGACCTCCGATTCTGCTTTACCATTCCCTCGGGGATGATGTGGACTACTGGTTACATGATTCACCTCCCAGGTGCTCAAGAAGTCTTTAAATTCCTTGGCCACAAAGTTTGTTCCATTATCAGTAACGATGACAGCTGGTGTGCCATGTGTAGCAAAAATGGGCTTGACTCTCTTAACTAATTCTTGTGATGACAGATCATTCAGTGGAGCTAATTCAATATAATCTGAGTAAAGGTCTACTACCACCACATAATTCTTTCCACACACTTCAAAACAATGAACTGCTACACTCTGCCATGGTAGTTTTGGCATTGGATGAGTCATCATTGGCTCTTTTTGAAGAGCAGGCTGCGATTCTTGACACACGTTGCATTGTTTTACTGCTTTTGTGAGGTCTGCATTCATAGAGGGCCAATACATTATTTCTCGAGCTGTATTGGTAGTGTACTGTATTCCAAGATGTGCCGCATGAGCCCTTGATACCAATGTAGCTCTCATACACTTGGGGATAATGAGGCGTGTTCCCCTGTAAATAATACCATTTTGAGTCGACAATTCATCTCGGTAAGGCCAATACTCATGTACACATTGTGGTACTTCCATTTTGTTTTCTGGCCAGCCACTACTAATCACGTGCTGAAGTGTCACTAGGGAGTTTTCTCTCTTAGTTTCCAATCTTATCTTCTCTAGTCTCTGGTCTGTCACAAATAAAGCATCTTCTGGATTCACCTCCTCTAGTTCTGAAACAGTTTCCTGCTCCTCCTTCATTTGGTAAATCAGATAATCTTCAGAGGAGGGTGTCACTACACAAGAAGGAAGAGCTGCACGGGACAGTGTGTCACTTATGTACATTTTTTATCCTGGCTGGTATACAACATTGAGGCTGTACTTTTGTAGTTTGAGTCTCATTCTCTGAAGGCGTTTTGGACTAGTGAGGATAGACTTCTTGAATATTGTCATCAGAGGTTTATGATCTGATAACACTGTCACTCTTTCCTTACCCAGGATATATTGTTCAAATTTCTCTGTTGCAAAGACGATGGCCAGGCATTCTTTTTCTATTTGTGCATAATTACGTTCTATTTTTGTTAAAGCTCTAGATGCATATGCAATGGAACTACAGCACCTAAGCCAACCCCTGAACTATCACATTCCAGAGTTACGTCTTTGTTAACATCATAATACTTTAGCACAGGAGCTTGAGTGATGAGTTCTTTGATGTCCTTCAGAGCTTTCTCATGTTGAGGCAACCAGTCAAAGACAGCCTTTTGGTCCGTCAGTCGTCGTAGGGGCTCACATACTGAACTTAGCTGAGGTGTGAATTTTGATAAGTAATTGACAATGCCTAGTAGCCGCTGAACTGCTTGAATATTTGTAGGCTGCTGCATGTTGTTGATGGCTTCAACTTTGGCCGGATCAGGTCTTAGTCCATCTACACCAAATATGTGACCCATGTATTCTACACTTTTCAAATTATATTTCAGCTTCTTATTATTTAATTTCAAGCCACGCATACGGCATCTGTCCAACAAGGCTTTCAGCGCTTCATCGTGAGATTTTGTTGCTTCTTCATCTGTATCACCAGTTCCGTAAACAATTATGTCATCTGCAATTACTTCAACATTCACTAGACCCTCTAGGCATTCATCAAGGCGTCTCTGAAACTCTTCTGGGGCCGAGTTTATTCCAAACGGCATCCGTAACCAGCGATATCGACCAAAAGGTGTCCAAAATGTTGTCAGGTAGCTACTTTCCTCATCCAATAATACTTGCAGAAAGCCATCCTTGGCGTCAACAACAGTAAAAACTCTGGCTTTACTAAGTCTCGGTGCTATATCTTCTACAACGGGAGTTGGATAGTGGTTACGCAGAATGGCTTTGTTCAAATGTAGTGGATCTAAGCATATTCTCAGTTTCCCTGGCTTGCGGACCACTACCAAATTATTTATCCAAGGTGTAGGCTCTGTAACACTGGCTATGATTCCACTTCATTCCAGATCTTTGAGTTTATCTTTCAGTTCTGATTTCAATGGTATTGGCACTCGTCGTGGGTTGTTTTGCACTGGCTTAACATCTTTATCAATTTCAATGTGATACACTCCAGGCAATTTACCTAGACCTGAAAATATATCCTTGTATTCCTTTAGAAATTGTTCTCTTTGCCACAAAGAAGTATCATTGTTGTTTATCTGATTCTTGCCAAGGTGGTGTACACTTTCCTCATTGAAGCGGACCAGATTTAATGCAGCGCTAGCTTGTCAAGACAATAATGACACCGGAGCTCCTTTCACTACTTCAAAATGTACTTTTCTTCTCACTCCTTCCACTTCACATACTAGCTTGGTTCTTCCTTCCGGTTTAACCACCATTTTGTTATCATAGAGCTTTAGTTTTGTGTTAGAAGGTGCTAGGGGCTCACTTGTTAGCTTTTCATAGTCATTTAATGTCAATGTACTGCATGTGGCACCTGTATCTAGTTGAAATTTAATTTTTCCCTTTATGCCTTCTAATGTTGCTACATTAACCTCTGCAAAATATTGTGATTTTTTCAAATTGCCAAATAGAGTATATACACTTGCATCACTGCTTCCTTCCTCAGATTCATTTTTCATCATGTGTACTTTAGAGGTTCTTTTGGCCTTGTTTTCTCCCATTCTAAACTTGCTGCTTCCCAACGTGGCTTTACACACCTTAGCAAAGTAGTTCATCTTGTGGCATTTATTACACTCTTGTCCATAAGCTGTGCAGTTCCCTTTTCTGTGTTGTCCTCCACAATAATTACAGTTTCTTTTATAGCTAGCCTTATCCTTGTTTCTAGCTTCACTCTCTTTTCTCTTTGTAAACTGTATTGTTTCAACATCACTGCGATCCATGGTTTTCAAATGAGAAGCCGAAACCTCTGTACTTCGGCACATGGATATGGCCTTATCTAAAGTCAACTCAGGTTCCCTTAGCAGTCGCACTCTTGTACTGCTATCTCTGATGCCATACACAATCCTGTCTCGCACTAATTGGTCTTGCAGTTGTCCATATTCACATGTGGAGCTCAGTTCTCTAAGATCATCTAGGAATCTGTCAAACTTTTCATCTGTGCCTTGTATTCTGCAGTTAAAAATGTACCTCTCATATATAACATTCTTCTTTGGCTGAAAATGTGCATCTAGTTTCTGTATGATTGTATCTGGATCTTTTCTTTCTTCATCAGAAATGGGCAAATTCTTGAATACTTGTCTGCATTCCTTACCAATTATGCTAAGCAGAGTGGCTACTTGTACTGGTTTGTCCTCATTATCGAGTTTACAAGCTTGCTGATAAAAGCCCCAGCTCTCCTTAAAGTCCATCCAATTAGCAGCAACATCCCCTGTCAGTTCTACCTTGCCAGGTGATGGAATGAGTGAATGAGGGCCTGCCATTGTTGTTGTTGTTGTGGGTGTCTGGCTCCGCCATCCGCCGATGATCTCCAAACTCTTCAAAACAGTCTTATAACACCTTCACACTGTTTTAAACTGTTTCTGTCCATGCTTGAAGTGTTCATCTCGGGTTTATAATGTACAGTATATAGCTGCTGGCAGGAACTGTTACCCACAAGAATTTACTTCTGACACCATGTTTAAGAGTAGGGTGTATTGACAGGCAGGAGGATATTTAAGAACTGTTTATTATCCTTCCGCGGTACAGTCTTCAATCTGGGACTACTTTACATAACAATTATACTATTTAGCAAATGCTCTGGTCTAAGGGTGACTGCACGTCGTGCTCCACCTTCCAGGGTTCGTATTTTGCTTTTAGGCCCCTATCGTGGGCCTCCCCTCGTCTGTGTGCTGTGGCTGGGTCTTCGGAGCGTCGTCGGCTGTGCTGTGCTTCGGACCTCATGGTCAGCCTGGTTAGGGGTCTCCAGTCTAGGCTACAGGTAATTTAGGATTCTGAATTATCTGTATTTATTTTTTGCCTTGGTGTGCCCATAGTGATGGACATGTGTGCTTGCATGTTTTTGGGGTTTGGGAGACGTCCCTATATGTATATATATTTATAAAATTGTGTACAGTGGGTTTTGTAGGAGGAAGCTGTTCTTTTGTCTCCCCTCTCTAAAAAAAAAAAATAATTCTCCGGCGGCCTCTTGCAGCAGGGCCCAGGTTACCCGTCTTCAAAATGGGTAGGGCACAACCAAATGTCCCGGCGTGGTATGGCTGAACCACATCCCTTCCGGCGGAAGTGCTAATTCCTACGGGAGCTTAGAACTCGCCCTGACCGTAATAGTTACGCAGCCAATTGCCCTGCGGCGCCATAGTTGAGTGTACAAGTGTTAAGATTCGTTATACAAACTAGTTTCATTATCTCTCTAGTGCTTTAGTAATAGATAATCATACACTACTGCCTACTGGTCAATGGGCCTGTGGCTTTTTGCCATAGGTAAGCAGTTTCAATCAGCTTATACGGAAAACCCCCAGGTTTTTTCACGGCGGGTTCAGCGGAAGGTTAGAGTAATTGTGGAACTATAGCTAATTTTCCGGTGGACTCAAGGTAGTTTGTATTAACACCTCGCAGGTTATCCTTATGAGCATTGATTCCTGGAAATTTTCTATTTCCAGAATCCCCGGCTCCTTAGTGACTGCAGCACCGGCGGCGTTGGGGGGCTGGTTCCAGCAGGGGGGGGGGGCCCTTTTTTCCATCATGCCTCGGTTTGAATTATGCGCTACTCCTACCTGTTCAATGTTGCCCATTTTTGCTCATAAATTATGTTTGAAATGTGTCGAAGGTTTAGACCGCTCTAGAGGCTTGTGGGTATCGCGGCGTTGTTCTGTTTGCTCTGATCTCAAAAACGCCTTATTCACAAAGAAAGACTTATCGTGCTTGGCGGCACTGCAAGAGATAAAAGCTCCCTTTAGTTCTTATGCTAAAGACACTGCCCATAAGGCGCTTCATTGTGATGACGAGGCCCTCTGGGAAAAGTTAATTATCAAGTCTCCTCTAACCAAACTCGCCTCATGGAAATCTGTTAAGCCTAAAGTAAAGTTGAAAGCCCTCGTCAAAGAGGTAGTGAGTAGCAGTAGTGGCACTGACAACGAACTTACTGAGGTTTCCCCCCCCCGACCGTCCAAAGAGGAGACGATCACCTTCTCCGAAGCGGAAATCTAGGTCCAGGTCTAGAGCCCCTCGGAGGCAGTCTCGGCACTCTTCAACTGACTTTTCCCGGTCCCTCAAGCGCCGGAAAGAGGACTCTGAGTCATCGGCTGGTACGCCGCGTAGTGGGAGCCGGAAGGAGACCCCGCAACCGTCTCCCTCTACCCCTGCGTCTGACACTCCTCAGGTTGATTCTGGCGACTCGGAAGTGGGGATCGAGGCCACGGGTTCCACTCCTAGTCATGAACAATCATTAAGTGTACCATCTCATGTTACCTTTGCAATCCCAAAATTAAATTATGTGCCACGTAGTGTCCAGTCCGCCGGCCCAAGACGGGTCCTGGCTGAACAATATAGGGGTTTTCCGTCAGAGTCACAAACTGTTGACAGCCGTCAAATAATGCAGGACTCTCAGCCACCTGCGGCAGGGGGGTGCTGGCGTCAGTCAGAACCTTCTCATAGAAACATAAGGGGTTTCCAGGAACTAGGGGATGAGGATAGTATGGACATGTTACCTTCATCAGTCCCAGATTTAATGTGGCCTTCGGCGGAACAGGTACCGGAGCCGCAACAGGGTAGTTCTGAGTTAAGTAGGGAACCGGAGGAAGTGCCTTTAACCCCGGCTCCACAGACTATTATAGGTGAGGAGTCTGAAGAGAGGTCACAATCTTCTAGGAGCTCTCACAGTAAGTGTGTTACTTCGGATGAAATCAGTGATATATTACATAGAGTTATGCAACAGTATAACCTCCCTGTCTCTTCTGATCCTCCTGCTTGTCAACCGTTAGTTGCCCCCAGTCATTCATTGATAAGACCTCTAGCACCTCCAGGTTTTCTTCCTTCTCTGACCCCGGCGGTATCCGCGGCTTCAGGCACTACAGTGCCGGCCACGCTTACTACCACCAATGTGAGGGTCATTGCAGATATCACTCCTCCCCCCTTAGACAAGGCACCACAGAAGAAAGGCCCCATGCCTCTCCTCTATGGCCCTGACTGTTCTTGGGTCCAGGCGACGCCTCTGAACCCACAACTAGCACAACCCACCATTTCGGGGGACCTTCCGGTCCCTAATGAATGGAAGATTGAGATTAACAAAAGCAGGAAGTTTAGAGCCAAAGATGAGGCAGGAAGGTTGCTGGATGTATCGATTAAGGCTATCCCCAGTTCATATAATCCAGACTCTTTTGTGTACATTGCTGCCCCGGCAGTCCCTTCCACCGCTTTTGCACGGCTCTTTGCTGACTGGTCAAAAGCTGATGGCGTAAATGATGTCAAGGCTTTAAATGCTCTTACGCCGGAAATGGATACACTTCCGGTACTAGACCAAATGCATACACCAGTCCTGCAGATGGGGCGGATAGGGGTAGGTCCCTGGGTAGATTGGGAATTGGAGGCTCAGGTATTTTCTGCTACAATCACTTCTAAGTCCTCACATCAGGTTCCACAGGAAACGCATCAGTATTTTTCGTTGCCTGTCTCTAAGGCTGATTGGGTGTCACCTGCTCTGTTATACTTCCTGGCGGCACCCAAAGTAGCCCTTAACTCATTAGATGAACCCTTTTGTACTCCTCCGGCAGCTCACCTTGAAAGGGATTTTAAACTAAGAAACAAAGCTTACCGGCACTTCTCTCAGTATCTAGTTCTTCGCCAAATTGCTGTCTCACTTACCAGAACCATCTCGGCCATTGCGGACCCTCAGGTTAGGAAGGCCACTGATTTGTCTAGACGACTTTTATTGCAAAACTCTATTCAGACCTTAGGTGACATCAGAATTGCAATCATGGAAGCGGTTCGAGCCCGCCAGGATTTGAGAGTGCATCTAGTGATAAAGTTACCGGATGACATTGGTCGCCGGGTAACTCTTTCGCCGGTACTCACGGCCTCCCTTCTCACTGCAGAAAATTGGAGTATAGTTTTCAATTTGGTGAATGGGTGGGAGCAGGGTACCTCCCAAGCTAAGAAGGACCCTGTTAAGAAACCTTTTCACAAGTCAAAGAACGGAGGTAAGTCTAACCAGCCGCATGCTAAACAATCCTTTTGTGATCCCAGAACCCCTCCTCAGCCGGGAGGTACTCTGCCCAAACCCAGACAAGGTAAATACTCAGGATATAAGGGTAAGCCCCATCAGAAGCCAAATCAGGGGCAGACGTCAGCCAAGATTAGCCACCCGTCTGATACCAACCCAACCTCCCCTTCCAAAAAACTAGCCACCCAGCCTCTCAAACACCCAGTGCCGTGCTTACTGTAGGTGTACCGGATTCAAGAGTTGCTTTACCGAACAGGCCCGGTCTGCAGACTGGGTCGTTCCTGTCATTCCGCTTAGCCTGGCCCAGGAAAACTTGGGCCAAGAAGGTAGTAAACAAAGGAATCACCTGGCGGTGGCTCCGGCGGCCTCGACTGTGTCAGGTGCTGGAATACAACTATGTATAACAGGAGGTGGAGGCCCTAGTCCAAGAAATTTTCTCAAAAGAAGTCCTTGTCTCAATCAAACCAACTTGCCCAGTATTCACCTCCAGACTTTTCTTAGTGCCGAAAAGGGATAGTGTGCAAATGCGACCAGTGGTAGATCTCTCGCATCTGAACACATTTATAATAAATTCACCCTTCAGGATGCTTACAGTCAATCGAATCATGCTCTCTCTTCCGCCGCAAGGCTGGATGTGCTCAGTAGACCTCAAAGACGCCTATTGGCATGTCCCTATAAACAAACGGTTCCAAAAATTCCTCGCTCTGAGGATCAGGCAAGAGACTTATGTCTTTCAAAGAATGCCTTTCGGGTTGAATCTGGCACCGGGAATTTTCACAAAATTAGTCCGGCAAGCCCTTTTGCCACTGTTAGACCAGGGCATACAGGTGTTTTGGTATATAGACGACTGGCTGGTGGTGGCAGAGTCAGAGGAGTTATGTCACAACCATGTAAACCAAGTATTGAATCATGTGCACAACCTAGGGCTCAAGGTGAACTTGGCGAAGTCTCTCCTTGTTCCCACAAGGAATATTCAGTGGATAGGGCTGGTCTGGGACACCACCAATCTAACTCTTACTCAGAGCGTGGACAATCGGAACAGATTTCGTAGGAAACTATTCCTTTTTCTCCACAGTCTGAATACAACCAGGAAAACGTGGAATTCCCTGATCGGCTCTCTCAACTGGATCCAATTAACTGTGAAGTTGGGCCGGTTGAAAGTAAGGAGGTTAATCTTGGAAGGCAACAAAGTTTTTCCTCTCTCGCCGGAGAAGAAATTATGGCCAATTCCTCCATTAATCAACAGCTTGCTATCGGTCTGGGCCAAGCCGGAAATGCTTTACTCAATAATGACATGGGTTTCTCCCCCGCCTACGGTATGGGTAGACACAGATGCTTCAGGGGCTCTAGGTTGGGGTTATCAGTTGAATCTAGGCCGTCAAGGGCAAGGCACTTGGCCCCACGACACTCTTTGTCATATCAACAAGCAAGAGCTTTTAGTTCCTCTCTTTTTCCTACAAGATCATGGGATGTCTTTGCAAGAAAAGTCAATAGCGTTCCGTATGGACAACCTAACTGCAGTCCATTGTATTCAGAAGCAAGGCTAAGTGAGGTCTTGAGAGTTGCTAAAATTATCAGAACAGATTTTTGCCCTAGCCGAATCGCTGGGCATTCATCTGCATGCAGCATATCTCCCCGGCGTGTCGAACGTCTGGGCAGACGCTCTGTCTCGGAGGCCTAGTAGAATGGGCTATCAAACAAACCGTCTTCGACAAGATGATTGTAAAGCCTTACCGTCCACAAGTGGATCTTTTCGCATCCGAGGAGAATCACAGACTCCCTCTCTTCCTAACTCGCCGAGGGGTAACTCCGGCGGGGGGACCAGATGCATTACTGGAGGATTGGAACAAGTGGACTTCAATTTATCTTTTTCCTCCACCAGATTCTGTACTAATGTGCAGGGTTATTCACAAACTGAGGGGTTACCGGGGCTTAGTCTCGATGATCGCGCCGTTATGGCCAGTTCAGGCGTGGTACCATCAATTGCGGTAATGGTGCAAGACCCCGGTGTCGGTCCCGGTCTCCGCCTTCCACTTAGAGATGATTGTCAACCTTCAGACCTCACTCAGTTTTGCCTTATGGACATTTACAAGGAAAAATGGTTAGCTAAATTTGGGGAAAGTGTCACAAATAAACTTTTGAACCAATATACTATGTCTACCAGGAGACAATACCAGTCACACTGGAAAACTTTTACGACCTGGATTGTAGAGTCAGGGCAAACAGATGCCTCGGGAGCCTTGATTTTCAAATACCTAGATTATCTATTTGAGCACAAACAATTTTCAGTAATCACTTTAAAAAATCACTTGTCTGCCATCAGAACTCCCTTTTTTTAATCTCACAGGCCTTTCCATACCGCAGGCGGAGGAGAAAGGTTTTATGAGGGCGTGTTTCAAACTGCACCCACCACCCCGTCAGCTCATGCCCACCTGGTCACTTGACAAAGCCTTATCATTACTTCAGTCGCGTAAATATAATAATACGCCGGATTTTGATTCACTCTTGAAGAAGGCTGTATTCCTCATGGCTCTCGCCACTGGAGATAGGGTGTCTGAGCTGGCGGCGATGAGCAACGAACCTAATTGCCTTAGGTTTGGGATGCTACACGATCATGTACAAATCGCGCCGTCTCCCACATTTATTGCAAAGAACGAGCATTCTAATCATGTGTTTTCTGAATTTTCTGTTCCGGCATTGAAACGCGGACACACTCATCATATTTTATGCCCTGTGCAGGCCTTATCTAAGTTTATGAGGGCTGCTCATCCTCGCCAACTACTGTAGGTGCTCTGTGGTAGAGATGGAACGAATATCAATTTTCACTATTTGCGAATACGAATACGAATACGAATACAAATCTTTGTTGGTAAAATTCGCGAATACGAATAACGAATAGCGAATATTTCAATCTTTCTTGAAGGATGAAATTGTCATCCTTCAAGAACTGGTAATTCTTTTTATATCACCAACAAACGTTAATTAAATTACTATGAAATTTATTACCGGAAGCCAATGACGATGTGAATGTGTAAAGCTGCGCGTTTCGTTACCACCACTGATTAGCCATTGGGCTTTTGGCAGAAAATGCCAAAAATTATCAGTGATATCCGAGACATATGTTTACATACAGTATTCTCATCGTCCAGCATATTACTGTTCCATAATCATCAGCCAACTTAAAATAGCCCTGTATAATATTTAATTATCACTAGAACAATACACTATATCATGTAGGAAGTCTTCTTGAGAAATAGGGCAAATATATTAAACAATGCATGATAAACTAAAGCACAAATTTATGCTAGAATAGCATTGACAAATCGCTAGATAGTCACCAGACACTAAAAACTTGTATGTCACTAGAAAACATATGTTGAAGTATCTAGAATAATCTTTAACAATCGAAAAATCTCTACAATTCCTTAAAAAAGGGAACATAACTTGAATATCGCAAATTCATCACATCTTGATGTCGCTAGATGGAAGTGATGGAAGTGATTCGCTGGATCTAGTGGTAGCCGGTACATTGGCAACATTGTACCAAGACCATTTATTCCGTTATAATGAACAAGGTCAGATTTCGGAACTATTACAATTATTTCAAAGTTCAGAGATCATCAGATTGGTTTGGAAGTCGATATACACAATTTCAGTTCCATTAGTTTAAAAAACATTCACATACTATGGTACTTACTGTAGAGGGTTTAACCCGGGAACTGCGGGAAGACTCTTAAGAGTTCCCCCGGCGGACTGCAGGAAGACTCTTAAGAGCGAGGCTTTTGAACCCGTACCAAAACCGCGCGTTTATAGGCAGGCGGCTAAAAATTGGTGTGGGTATAGTACTACATGTCAACTCTCGATACCACCCCGCCACACGCTCGCCCCGCACTCGTGCAAGCACCACCGCGCCAGTAACCAAGCACTAGTCATGGAGCCCACACGTCCCTCACGCTCGCTCCCTGATGACACAACCAGCCCTCCTTCTGGTGGTGTCAGCCGCTGTGGAAGGCAGAGGGTGGCTGCTAAAGACCCTAGCTACCAGTACGACACGCTCTAAAGCTCGGAGGACGAAGCACCAGCACCCAAAGCACGAAAAACACGTGCAAGCAGGGCAATGGCACAGAGGTCATTGGTCTTTCGGGACACTGCCACCACGACCCAGGCCACTGCAACAACCACTACCACCACCACTGCCACCCCTGCCACCCCTGCCACCAGTACCAGTGACGCAGGAGGCCGCCCTAGGGCTGCAGAACCTGCGGGGGCAGGCAAAATCAAAGGCACGGGCGTAGGAAAGAGAACCCGTACGCCTGCCACAGTGACCCTGCCACCACCACCACCACCAGTCGCCCCTGGCCCGGCTGCCCCTGCCGCCGCTGCTGCCCCTGCCGCCCCTGCTGCTCCTGCCGTCCCTGCCCAAGGAAAAGGGAAGGGGAAGGGGAAGGGGAAAGGGAGGGAAAGAGAAAGGGAAAGAGAAAGGGAAAAGGGCGACAGGCACCACCATCATCTTGCTTGCCTCCAGGCCCACTGCACCACGCACCACTGCCGCCCCTGCCGGCCCTTCTGCCCCTGTCCATAAGATGCCCGTACGTGCTACAGTGACCAGAAAAACTCTGACACCATCGAAGTACGCCGCCCTGCTGTTTGATGGTGATTCGCAGGGCATTGGCAGCCCTGGTTTCGACGACGACGCCCTAGCACGGGACCAAGGGTGGGGGGATTTGGGAGTGGACAGTGGAAGTGAGTCCGACGTCGGTGACGAAAATGAAGAAGGGCGTCTGTCCAGTGAAGAGGAGCGTGATGATGATGCTGTGTTGTATCGCGAATATGACAGCGATATTTCAGACGCAGAAGCAGACGGAGACGACAATCCGATCCCTGGCATGCCTTCGTTTGAGTGATCTGACGGGGTCAATTTTGTGCCTGACGTGCCCCAGTTCAATCCTGGGACGTCAGGTACAACTGATGACTGGCCCTGTGACGAACACGCAAACGAAAGCGACTTCTTCCTCGCTTTTTTCGATTTTGAGGTAATGACTTACATTGTTGCCCAAACAAACGCCTACTACAGGTGGGGTGTTTGGCAGATTGGACGTCATTTCTCCAAAAGCGAGTATACGAGGCTGGGTGGATACGACTGTGGAAGAATTCATGACGTTTTTTGCCTTGTTGTTCCTCATGCCTCTTTGCAAGAAGCATTTGTTGCAACACTACTGGAAGCACGACCCTCTCATCGCCACCCCAACTTTCAATAAGTTCATGACTCGTGACAGATTTTTGTTGCTGCTAAGATGTATGCACTTTGCAGACAACGAAAATCCTAACAGGATTTAAAGGATATGGAAAGTTCAGGATGTGTTCACCATGTTGTTGGAGAGGTATAGGAAATACTTTTACCCCTTCCTCAATTTGGTGATTGATGAGTCGCTCGTGCTCTTCAAAGGACGTCTTGTTTTCAAGCAGTATATCCCCTTGAAAAGGCATAGGTTCGGAATCAAGCTCTTCGTTTTGTGTGACTGTGAAACTGGAATAGTGCTTGACATGATCGTGTATACAGGCACTGACATTGACGTACCGAAAGCCGCTGCCGGTGACCCCATGGGCAAGTCAGGTGCCATCGTCAGGAAAATGTTGGCACCTTACCTGGGCAAAGGCCACATCATCTACACTGACAACTGGTATACTTCTCCTGCTCTCTGCCAGTTTCTTCATGACAACCAACCGGGGTCATGTGGGACTGTCAGAAAGACAAGAAAGTTTATGCCTAAGTTCACAGGTAATGTCATTCCTCTTACAGATGCCTCCTCCAGTGACACACCTTCTGAAGACGAACTGGCCCAGGAACACCGCGAGAGGCATGTCCGAAGAAGGCGACGAAAGGGGCAGAAGTACAAGCAGCTTGAAAAGTCCGGGAAAGTGGTAGCCCTGAAGTGGAAGGACAAAAGAGACGTCCACCTGCTTTCCACAGTCCACACAGGTGCCCAGATGGACTCTGGTAAAATCCACTACCGAACCAGGAAGACCATCTATAAGCCCAACATGGTAGTGGACTACACTAAGAACATGCGCCTGGTGGACAAGTCTGACTGTCAACTGTCAGGCGTTGAGTGTCTGAGGAAGACTGTGAAGTGGTATCACAAGGTCTTCCTCCACCTAGTTGACATCACGATGCTCAACGCCTACAACTTGTGGTTGGTGAAGAGAGAGATGTCCCCAAACCAGAAGCTAAAATTCCGGGAGTTTGTGTATAACGTGGCATATCAACTCCTAGAGAAGTATGGCACCATACCTGACCTGACCTGACCTAATTGATCACGCTACCTCATAATGTAACATATATATTATATAATGTATAAGTTCCAAAGATGTCCCTGTGATATAGCTTTTACATTATATAATTGTATGTTTCATTATTTAGTTTATAAGTTTCAAAGATTTACATGTAATATGCCTTCTTTTTTTAGTATATCAATATACTGTATATGTTTGTTATAGCCTAAGTAATGTGTATATATTTTCTTACCTCAAATGAATTGTACAAAAATAAATATGTTTCAATAAACCCTGTCAAACCTACTAAGATAATAAAATAAAACAATAAAAAAAAAAAATACAAGGTCATGTCATTGTATTCTTACAATATGATATATTCTATGAATATTTCATATTGTTTGAATACAATGGCATGATCTTGTAAAAAATGTTTGTTATCAAAAATTATCTAAACAGTATAAAACCTTCCCCTCTTGGATTCGATCCCACTACCCTACCACACTTTGAGTTTTCCAGTCCGCGACCTTACCAACCATGCCACAGGAGCTCATACCAAATGTCACTCAAAACTTCCTGTCTACAATCGAAATAACATTATACAAAAAAAAATGAATTATCCCACCAATTTACGCTTGTAAATTGATGGGATTATCAATTTTATCATGCAAAGGTTTATAAAAGTTTGTCTCTGTCAAGAATTAGTAATTATATAACTTTATTCTGTCAAAAATTGCCCAAACACTCAGCAAAATTGCCCCTCTCAGTGTGACTCCAGTCATTATCACACGGTCAAGCGGTCACTGGGTGACCCTTGCTGCTCCCTCCAGCCACAGCAGCTCTCTCTGGGAACAAAATTTGTATAAATACAATAATGCATAAAATACTATTCACAAATACATTTGTATTGTATAATATTGTAAATAATAGTGAATAATAACTGTGTGGGTGTCAAAAATTGCTCAACCATCTTTCTTATGTCTCGCCTACGCCCTTACGCGCGTATATTGGATTATACATAGTCATGACTGTCATACAAAATTACTTGCAGTAGGTCTCGAATATACATTTAGATTGCATATTACTTGGAAATAAATAAATATAAGTTTTCTGGTGGCAATCTACCATTTCGCAAGTGTAAGGCGACACCAGTCTATATTTAGCTCTCTATCAAAAAAGGTTAAGCCGATGTTTACTGACCACCCTCGTTCCTGGTCTATAATATAGTACTGTACTTTATTTACAGTCAATGGCCTACATATTTCTGTGGTACTTCACATGTGTCTAAAATGCAATGTCTGCTTGCATAAAAATGCAATTCGGAAAGCCATTTTTACGTACGACATACGCATTCAGGACTCATGTTATTGTAGACTCTGTGTGACAATGAACCACAGGCACCTGGTAGACATAAGGTTCAAAATACCAAGACATCCATACGCCTCGGGCGCCTCCACAATTATCACAAAGCTGCGTATCTTTCTAGAGATCTCCCTGCCTTCCCTCTCTCCACGACTCACTCCCTGCCTCCCTCCCACCCCCACCCACCCTTTTAGGCTTCCGTCTGCTAGAAACTCATTGATAATGTGTGTAAATATCGCATGAATTGGTCTATATGCGGTATATATATTGATATATGGCACGTCTACATACGTACAAGTCTGTATTATAGCATGACAGTGCTCTAAGTACGAGATATAAGTGATATTTATGGCGTAACACACCCTCTCCCCCTTTCATTCCCAGCACAACTCAATCATACCTTGGTTCACGCATAGAAACTCATTGATAATGTGCGTAAATATCGCATGAATTGGTCTATATGCGGTATATATATTGATATATGGCACGTCTACATACGTACAAGTCTGTATTATAGCATGACAGTGCTCTAAGTACGAGATATACGTAATATTATAGCGCAAACCACACTCTCATCTCATAAATTGCCGCCATACCTCCAACCCATCTTCATTCCCGCCTAAAAATTCTTTGATAATTCCCTTATATACCGTATTGCAATTTTTGGTCACTATGAGGCATATTCATTGTTATATGGGTGGCCTACACACGTATACGTACTCTACATAGCCTAAAAGGGATAAAAAAAGGAGATATACGTGATAATACGTGGTAACCCACCCCCTCCTCCCTCTGGTTCTATCCCCTGGGCGCGTGAAAATTCGGCAGGGAAATCTCGCCACTCGATGACAATCTAGCCGCGCGGTGCCATTCGCTCCACATTTTTCAACTACGGACCGTTCCCCCACCCCCCCCCAAGACATTTTTTTGGGGGTCAAATATATATGGGCCGATGCATGCAAACATTCCCTACACGCTGATGTACTTTTTATCGAAATTGGCAATGGGTCCCAAAATCATCATACATGCGCACAGTATGACCCTGTAAAAAAAAACCTGTGCGCCGCGGAGAGGTTAATAAAGAAGCATGCCTTTCCCCGACATCGTACAAGCGAACGCACGCTTTAACCCTTGTCTAGCGGGGTGTTTTGGGCTATTTTGGGCATATTCAGGCCCTCCTGAATGATCAATCAAGTATCTGCATGAAAAGAAATGTATTCAGCAAAAAACTAGGCGCTAAAAGCTTCAAAATGAGACCAGAACGAGCTACGTAGCAGTCGTGGTTCTCATGCAGTGGTGCCACCAACATGGGAGTTTAGCGTATAGCGGCATATTTTTTCCCACTACGCTCACTACTGGTAACACTGCCGGCCTCTCGAGAACAGAGGGAGCGTGAGTCAGTGGGTGGCGGTAAGCCCTGGGTGTCGGACGTGTGGCCTGCTGCGCTCCCGGCCATTTGCACTCGATTTTAACCCTTTAAAAGCCTTAATAATGCTCCTAACTTGCTGCAAATTGGTGCACGACTTAAGTCAAGCGCCGCTCTTTAAGGCTCTTTAAGGGTTAAAATGTAATATTTTACATTTTTGTATAATTATCTTCTATTGGTTTCGTGAAAATATTCACATGTTTGCAAATAGCTATGAATGGAAATGCGAATACGAATACGAATATTGAAAAACATAGCGAATATTCGCACAAACGAATACGAAACAAATATTCAGTCCATCTCTATTCTGTGGGGAATCAGGCAGGTAATCGTGTTACGAGAAGAAAGTTAGCTTCCTTGCTGGTAGACGTTATTAAAGAAAGTAACCCCGGCGTAGTGGGCAGGGCTCACGACATCAGAAAATGGGCAGTCTCCCTTAGATCCCTCCAGAATTTTTCTATAGAAGACATTGCTAATACTCAACTTTGGGCTTCCAATCATACTTTCTTAACACGTTACCTGTCGGTCGCTCTAGATAAACCAAAGCGTACCTGTGTAGCTTTACGACAACGGGTCCAGTAGGTTATGTTCTATTATGTAAGTTTTGTTTAAAAAAAGGGGGGGGGGGTGCGGAATAGCCCATACCCCACTAAGTCCCCGTCCGCCGGAGACTGTGATAAATCACGAGCTGTGATCAAACTGGTTATACAGTTCAAGATATTTTATTTTTATGTTAAGATTAAGTAGAAATCTAGCATAAGTTGCAACTATGCAGTTTTACCAAATTGTACAAACAGATTATATTTTACAAATAGTATTAAGGTGAGAACGAAAATACTGCAGAATTATAGTTCGATCTAAGGGAACACATGCGTGTCCCCACAAAGTATCATGCATAGATCTTGAAGTGAGATCTGGTCATGAGTAAGCAGACTTTCTTGATGTCACGCACTGCTTGCAATTTTTTGTATTTTTGTATAAGATATATATTGTTTGCATACAATAAAACTTAAATTTGTTTATATGAATTATTTGTCCCCTGAGGTTAAGGATATTGTCACGAATGTCCCCCTCCAATCTTGGTATTCAGGCAATATTGTCAATGATGGAGGGGCCACTATTAAATTATAGGTTTGATTCCCAGAGGGAAGTAAAGAAAACCTAATATTTAGTAGGGCCCCGTAATCATTGACGATAAACGGCCCTCCCAACCATCCCACTTCCCATTCGTTGATTTCTATAGTTTGGTATTTCAATGAAGGACGAGATGGCCGCTAGAGGGCCTGGTGTCGGGGTAGCAAACCATAAGAAATCCACATATGGAAAGTCATATGATAACAGATATTAATTTATTTTTTATTTTTTATTTTTTACGGAGTTTTTTCTGTAGGGTACCCAATCATAATGACGATCCCATAAGGGAATTAAGCGTGCACTTATGATGAGTCCTCCATGATACTTCTTACAGTTTCTTACAGTTTCTTACAGTAGATCCTCTGGAAAAAGGCAAACTAGGCCTGTGTATCCAGCTCAGTGCCAGTACTTGCACTACTGCGGTCGTTCACTGTGTTGGCGGCGGTGTCCGCGCGGTAGATTCAAAATGCTGACGCGGGATGTTGAATGGAGACTATTATACTTATAGGCAATGATTACGGGGCCCTACTAAACATTAGGTTTTCTTTACTTCCCTCCGGGAATCAAATCTATAGTGTGTGCACACACGCACAAGCATACAGACACAGTTATTGCAATAATACGCCTGTCCTGCAGGGGGGTGGGGGGTGGAAGGATCGGTGGAAAGGGAAGGTCCTGGTGGTGAGGGGAGGGGGGGGGACATATTTTTTACCTAAAACTATAACTATTGCCCAAATTAAAAAACAAAAATTTTGACTGACCGTCGCATTCACCCAACAAATGTTTGTGTGAAGTTTGGTGAAAATCCGTCCAACGGTGTAGGAGGAGTTTCGGGACAGACGGACGACGACGATGACAGACATTTTAGCCGGTGGTACCCCACTATGCGGGGGGGCGATACCACTCTACTTACGCAAAGTTGATAACAATTTAGCAATGCGGGCGCGATCCGCCGACCCTTTGATCAGCAGCTGACGCTCTACTGACTATGCCAAGGCTCGCGACTATTAACGTTGGTAAATGGACTAAAAATGCCATCAACTGTAACACGTCTATTCTTGAGAACTCTTTAAAGATATTCAAAATAGAGCCTCCAATGCCAAACTATTCTAGTTTATAAAGTAGTAGGCTACCTTATGATTAACCATGTCAAAGGCGTTTTAATATTTAGTGCTATCAACAGGTTCGAGGTGAGACCAAGATGGCACTTGAGACTCTATCTGTACAGGATGGTGCCACACAGGATGGTGCTACACAAGATATTGCTACACAGGATGGTGCCACACATGATGGTGCCACACAGGATGACGTCACAACTAGTTTGTTCTCAAGACTTCAGGAAGACCCAACACTTTGCATCATGGACCGAGTCAAGATATTGACCAAAGAAACACTAAGGTACCGTACTAGTACAGTAATTCCAGTTTTAAAGAGGAATACTACTATCAGTCCTTTCATGGCTCTTTCTCTAGTGTTATCAATCCTTCCAACATACAGATGTATTAGTATTATTTCTACATTTCAACCATACAGACATAAGCTTCTGCCTGTGGATTCGATGCTTGGTGGCATATAAAGTCTGTTGGGAATCACACTAATGACACTAACCAGCCGAAATCCATCCTTCTGAATCCTCCCTTCCTCGTGAGGACAGAGTCCACCTGGCCAGGTTGATATGCGGACACCATCCAGCTCTTCTGAGCTATCAGAAGAGACTGGATGACTCCGTCGTCGACACCTGCCCAGGTTGTAACGCAGCACCCCATACCATTAAACACATCATAGAAGACTGCATTTCACACAACCACTTACGCCAACAACACAATCTACACTCCTTGAGACCTCTGTGGGAAAGCCCAACCGTGGCCATGGCCTTCCTTAGTGACTCGGGGCTGTTCGGCCAGGCAGCTTAGGGAACAACAACAACAACAACCAACCGTTTGTTACCACCAAACAGTAGCTTCCTACAGATGATGTTCATGCCTTACACGGCATCACACTTTTTTGTTCTATGTGTATGAAGGAAACACAAGGCAAAGCTGCCTGTAACAAGTGTCTCCCCCAAAGTATTTTTGTTGTGTGTGTATTGGAAAGACGTGTGGTGTGCTTGTTCAGTGTAGTGAAGTGAATACGAGGAGAAGGTGTTTGTGAGAGCTAGCTGGATTATTCTGTGTGAGTGAGAAACAAACAAAAATATTAAGGGAAGCTAGACAAATGAAATAGGAGTTCCAGCAACTCGTTATCACATGCCTATGAGGCCTCCCCTGGGTATTGCCCTGCTTGATTGGTGTCTAAACTAGTCTAGACTACTTTTTCACAGGTAAGCCTATATGATGAGATGATATTCTTACTAATGAGTGATGGCGAGTATTTGTTTTTTGGGGGAACCCTCATACATTACTAATCAAATGCCAACAAAAAGAATACTAGCATGAAATTCGTGAAAATTAAGAGGACCCGTTAAAGTTCCCCTCGATTAGGCTGACCATGGCATGAAATGATGCACACCTGGGGAGGCACTGGAGGCAGCTCTGTGCGTCTCGTTGGCCCCGCCCCTCAAATGTCTATCTATCTATCTATCTATCTATCTATCTATATGCTCAGGCCCAATCCCCATTTTGGGGGTAGCCGACTCAAGACAGAGCAAGAACAGGGAAAACACAAAAACAACATAAAACAAAAAATAAACACAGATAAAAAACACAAACTCTCAAATGTACAACTATTATATTATATTTGATTAACCTAACCTAACCTAACCTAACCTAACTTAACCTAACCTAACTTAACCTACAAAAATAACCAAAATAACAAATATAACAAAATAAACAAAAAATAAAATAAACTAAATTCGAGTGGGATCGAACTCTGGTTTCCCAAGTGGGAAGCGGGAACCATACCGACTGTGCTACGGAGAGCTCTAGCTGTGATGATTTGAACGGTGTATTTAAACGCGGGGCGGGCCAAGGGAGGTGAGGGGCGGGGCTAGATTCTCACGCATGCGCAGATGGTGAGTTTTGGAGACACACAGAGCTGCCTCCAGTGCCTCCCCACATCTGAGTTCCCTAATAACTTACATAGCACTGAAGGAGCTTGTCTTGTGGAAGGACCAGTAGGTTTCAAACAATAAAGTCCCAGTAACACTAGAAATTTGTCACTTTGTTTGTTTAATGGAGAACCAGACCTATATGTGCAAACCTTAAAGGTTTGATGTAAAACTAGCATTAGGCCTATAGTGTTCAGACCACTCGAATATTATTTTCCTTTACCAATTTCCTGTTGCTTATAGCAAAAAGGTATGCTAGATATTGGAGATAAGGTATGAATACACAATTAGCTGTGATAATGTGCAAATAGTTTTTATTTTTACAGTGTTAGCTTCAATTAGAAACCCCACGGAAGAGCTTCTTGTGGTGACCACCAGTCGTAAAATTGTCGCATAGTCGCAGGGCCTTCAGACAAGCGGTAATTTACTTGGCAACTCAACAATATAACCAGCTTCATTTAAAAGACACTCCATTCACAAATGGTATTTTGTTGGTAGTAACATATCTATTTGTGCACACACAATTAATATATGTATCAACTATAACCCTATAATCATTACACATGGCGATTTTTTTTTTTTATGAGAATCCAGAAATTGCTTGTAAAGTAGGAATTTAAGCTGCTAAGCACCAAATCCTTATAGAAATAGTATATCTAATAAACACATGTTATAGTAGAATTATTTACAGTGGAATAAACTACTGTCAGTAAGTTTAACTATTGTTAAAATCACTGCAAATAGATGGGGAAATACATGATCGAGGAAGGACGAAGATATGACAACACCTCTTCACTCATCATTGCCAGACGTACGATACACTCTCTCCCTCACGGCCTCATCCCTCTCCCCCTTCTCCCTGTAAACAAACACACACTCGTTTACGGGCAGAAGTTATTGTACCGTAAAGATAAGGCCGAGATCTTGTCTTGGTAAAGACTATCTTATTTTATGAACTATTATAATGTTCTACTCTATGTGAGGTTTAAACGCTATATAATGTCAAACACTTCTAAGAAACTTACATTGGATGAATTATTTACTTCATAAACCTCTCAATAAAGCAACTGAACGATAATATATTTTATACAAAGGTATGATAATTACAAGTGGGGTTCCTCAGGGATCTGTGTTGGGACCACTACTGTTCGTTATATTTATCAACGACTTACCTGAAGTTATAACTAATGGAAGTGAGGTATACCTGTATGCGGATGACACTAAGCTGTATAGAAGAGTGAGGAGTAAGGAAGATGTGGGTTTGCTTCAAGGAGATGTGGAGGGCATGAAGGGATGGTCTGAGCATTGGTTAATGCCTTTTCATCCAAAAAAATGCAAGTACATGCGGATTGGGACAAGCAAGATACACAAGGTAGGATACAGTATGTATGAAGCGATGGAGGAAGTGAATGCAGAAAAGGATATAGGAGTAGTGATAGACAATAAGTTAAATTTCTCAGAACATTTAGCGGAAAAGATAAACAAAGCCAATAGAATTGTAGGGCTGATAAGGAGGACATTTGTGTCACATGACGAAGAAATCTTCAGGAATCTCTATACAGCGCTGGTTAGGCCGCACCTGGAATATGCGAACCAGGTGTGGGCTCCATATATGGTAAAGGATATAGAAGCAGTGGAGAAAGTGCAGAGGAGAGCTAGCAAGCTAGTACCAACGTTGAAGAACGCGGGCTATGAGCAGAGGTTGAGGACACTGGGGCTTCCGACACTGGCATATAGGAGAAAGAGAGGGGATATGATAAGAGACTTTTAAGATAGTGTCAGGAAAGTATGATGAGGATGTGTGTGAAGGTATCTTCTTGATGCGGGAGGGAACAAGAACGAGAGGACACTCAAAGAAAATTTACAAAGAAAGAAATAGGCTTGAGAAGGCAAAGAACTCATTTTGTGATAGAGTGGTAAATGAGTGGAACGCACTGCCCCAGTATGTAGTCGATTCCGAATCAATAAGGGAGTTTGAAAGTAATCTTGATAAAGTATGCGGAAGACAAGATTTGAAGTTTGATTATAAAGCAAAAATACAGAATAGTAAAAATGTTGCGTCTGCTACCGCCGCCGCCAACACCGTGAACGACCGCAGCAGTGCAAGTATTGGTACCGAGCTGGATACACAGGCCTAGTTTGCCTTTTTCCAGAGGATCTACTGTAAGAAACTGTAAGAAATGAGATATTCCGAGAAATACATTTTATTATTCACAAAGGGCAAATATTTTACGAATTAAACAAATTAAAACTGCTTCAAAAATCATTCAAAAGTCACCCCAAGAAGCTTGTGCATGGCGCGTCTAATTGGCAATTCATTGCCTCGACCTGCAGAACCTGTGCTACTGACCGGCCCGTGGCATGTTTATATATTATAGCAAAGGTAGCCTAGATAGTAAAATTACTTGCACAGAAAATAAAATGCCACTATAACCTTTCTTCTCTTATGATGAATATTATCCCCAAAATAGTAAGTTACCGTACATCCCCACCTGACTCAACAGTACCGGTATGAATTGACTCCCAATATTATCTCCCTCATGGATATACCAGGAATTAAACCGAAGTCAGTAGTAGGACTACCCAGTCAAATTATCATTATTTGTATTTATTAAGTACTGTCAGTCCTTCAAGTACTGCACAGGATGTCAAACAAAAGCAGAGTCCATTTTTGTTCTTTATTAACACCTATGCTGCGGGCATATTTCCACCTGTTTCCGCTATATTAGGGCTCATTCAGGCACTACTGAATGACAAAACAAGTGTCTGAATGAAATGAAATGTATTCAGCCAAAATCTAGAAGAAAATAGCTTCAAAATTACGCCAGAACGAGCTTTGTAGTGTGCAGGATTCACCCACAGTGCTACCATAGACATCGGCAAATATTCGCTAATTATGAGCAATGTCGCTCTACATTTGCCTTTGGCAGCGCTGTTGTCTCGCGAGATTAAAATGTAAAACTTGCAAACTAAGCAAATCAAAACTTGGACAAAGACAATATAAAGGCAAAATAACTTATCAAAATCGCTATGTGGAAATAACGCTTACTAGAATATCATTTATGAAATAAAAGAACACAATCAATGTGAGGCCCGAGTCTCAGTGCCCTGGCAGCCGTGCTGGAGAGCGGAGGGGGACCTGCCGCGCTACCACTCTCTTACACTCGTCCCCACAGGCTTTAACCCGGTCAGCCTCAGCGACGCGTCTGACGAGTCACCTATGTATGTAACGCTAAACCCCAGTGACTCGTCTGACGAGTCACGCTTTTAGGTCAGTCGTCAGGCTCAGAGTGGCTCTACCTAGAGGGCTCAGATTTGTATGGGAACTGTGTAAGTATCCCACGCACCCATGCTGATGGTTGAAAACTCTCAAAGTCCAACCGCGTGCGTGTGAGCGCGCAAAAACATGTTTTTTTGGGGAAATTGCCTTCAATTTTTGACTCTAGTAAAATCCATTTTCGGGGGCTCTGTAGGACCATTTTTTGAGCTTTTTGATCGTTTTTTCGTGGTTTTTCCTTCATTCCTAACCCATTCGCTATTGTTTCTGGAAAAAAAACTTTTTTCAAAACCGGCCGGGTTCTGGTGGTACATTTATTAATAACTAGCCGGGGCTTGACGGGTTAAGAGCATGTAAATTGCCTTATAATGCCAGGACATTCCAGAACCTCTACCGTAGCCAATGGGTTAATATATATGTTAAAGATAGTCATAGTTTATAGTTCAAATTATATCTTTGGATTTGATAAAATGGCCAAAACAATAGTATTTCATGGTAATTTTCTTGTATTTCTTCTCGTATTCATTCAAATCTTCAAACAAAATTGCTCCTGATTAACACCTTGGTACTGCAATATTTGTAATAGAGTTTTATAAGAATTTTTTAACTGTCCCCAGGTTAGCAAAAAGTTGTGCAGTATGAGTGAACCAATCAAGAGGCTGCTGAAGAGTGGAACAGTAGTATATGGGGTCCAAGAAGACCAAGGTAACGTCCGCTACTCCAAGATTGCTCTAACTAAAGGAAAGGTTTACCTCCTTTGCCTCCAGAGCAGGAAACCACCCTTGAACGCTCCCACACTGCCTGTAAGTATAATTTATGAGCAACAGTGTGAATGTGCCAGTCTGTCTGCAGACTGGTAGACTGAAAATGTAACTGAATATCAAAAGTGCAACTTCGACTAGACTCTTGGCATAAGTTTGTTTGAATATTTCTCATTTATACTTCTATGTACTGTAATTGACAACTGAAATGCTTGAAACTTAGCTAATAATGACAAATGATTTGACCTTAACCAGTGAACACATGAGCTGTCTTTTAACCTGTGAATTGCGAGCCACTTTCTGAAAGTGCTTTGTGAATGAATGACTAACTAGTACAAGTTATTTAATTAAACTAGATTAAATTAGATCTAAAGATCAAACACATGAAATATAGGATAGCAATAAGGCTCAGAATATTCAATACCGGGATTTAACTTACCAGAAACAGATTAACTTGCTCATGTAGTAATGTACACCTATGTGGTGGATTGTGTTCTTTTGTTTCATAAATTTTAGTTTAGTAAGCGTTGTTTCCACATAGCGATTTTGATAAGTTAATTTGACTTTATGTTGTCTTTGTCCCAGTTTTGGTTTGTTTAGTTTGCAAGTTTTACATTTTAACCAGTACATTCACACCGCGATATGGTTGGGTATGGAGCCGGTAAAGATGGCGGTTGGTAGGGACAATGTAGGTAGGTGGCACAATAGCTCACCAAGAAGAAAATAAAGGAAGGATATTGTTAAACGATCTTCAATATGAGAACATAAGGCTTATCTGTCAGTCAGGCCAATCGTTCAATCGGAGCCTCTCCGGGGGATCTGGATTTATATATTATGGTTGGTGTTATGGTTATATTGCACCCAAGTGAAGTGCGAATGTGTAAAATTAACCAGGTACTCAATCAATCAATCAGCTTTATTTCACAATATACATGATTAAACATACATATTGCATACATTGGGGTAAACTGGCTCAAAACTGATAACAGTATACAGTATATACTACTTAAATTTAATTTCACACAAACTAAAGAATAATTAAATAATAATTATTATGCAATAATGTAATTCTGGATAACCAAACACATCATAATATTTCTAGTAAATTGAGATAGTCACATGAAAATGTATCAAGACTTATGTTGCATACATACACAGAGACATTTTTTTTTTTTGTTTTTTTTTTTTTTTTTATGTAAGCACACAGTAACGTAGTAATGTACAGTACAATAAATAATACTGTAGTATTTTTGTTTATAATCAAAGTATACATTTTAATGTGACTTCCAGGATTTTGAGCTAAAGGGAGATATGAATATAAATAAATGCCGAAAATATATACAAGGCACTAAAAGACAAAATGTCACAAAGCTAATTAAAAGAGCAAATGTAAGACACAAAATAAGTGAAATAATTAAACAAAATTTATAACGAAGTCTTTAAAAAAAAAAAAATAGTGAGAAGCAGTATGATAAACTTGCTTTAGTGGGCGGGTGCCCAACCTCAAAAGGGGTTGAAATAGGGAAGCTATCCCCAGTACCAGTACTTGCACTGCTGCGGTCGACCGGTCGTTCACGGTGTTGGCGGCAGCGGTAGCAGACACAAAATTTTTACTATTCTGTATTTTTGTTTTATAATCAAACTTCAAATCTTGTCTTCCCCATGCTTTATCAAGATTACTTTCAAACTCCCTTATTGATTCGGAATCGACTACATACTGGGGCAGTGCGTTGCACTCATTTACCACTCTATCACAAAATGAGTTCTTTGCCTTCTCAAGCCTATTTCTTTCTTTGTAAATTTTCTTAGTGTCCTCTAGAGTGATTTCTAGATGTCAAGTGACGGCGTCTCTTCCGTGGATTGACCTCTCTACTGCTAGCCTAGAGGTTGGCACATTGGGAGCCAAAGCGTCACATTTTTCCTTTGCCCCTCAACTTTTCCTTCATAATTGCTGAAAGTCACAGGGCCTTGGGTGGGGGTTTCCGAACTCTCCTCAGCCTTGGAGTGGCTTCGGTCACCCGGGCTTTGTTAGTGGTAAGCAGGGAGGGTTTTGTGGGGGCGCTCATTTATGGCCTTGGCCTTGCTTGGGACCTTGGGGCTGTTCGGCCAGACAGCCTGGGGAACAGCAACAAAAAACTTGCTCTAGTTACCATCAGTAAACACAAACTAAAGCACAATAATTGTAAAGTTATTCAAAATAGAGGTTGTAAGGATAACCACAATAATGTAATAACCTATTGTAATAAATTCACTAAAGGAAAGCAAGAATTGTTAGTATTTAATTACACTAAAAGTAAGAAAGTTTACAATATTGATGTAAACTGTGATAATACATTCGAGAAACGCATGAAACTTAAAATATACACAATTTGAATACTGTACCGTATGTGCATATTTGCATATTATGATGGTTTTGTTGCAGATAGGTGATGTGTTGGGGATCCTGGACCTGTCTTCCACCCTGACCTTTCTGATGCTGAAATGGAATGTGAGCTATTATAACGCAAGTTCCTTTCGAAATTCTATTAAGGTAAAAAGGGGGATAGTTCATATCCGGCTGAGGTCTGACAATACTCTGGCAACACAATTTATGTTGTTGTGTACTGGCCAGCGTGGATTCTCCTACACCAACTCCAGCTTCTTGGAGGTTCTGAGGAAGGGTGAGCCGGAGGAGCGTGTGAGGGGTGGTGATTATGAGTCCAACGATGGTGTGGGAGGAGCCTCGCTGGTGACACACACTGGGGAGGAGTACTGGGGGACAGGCAAGGCAGGGACAGTCATGGCAGCTTGGGAACCAAACAATAAAACAAGTGCTCAGTTTGCCATCACCACCAACGACTGTAAAGATAAATGGCCGTATGTCTTTGGTCAAGTTGAGAGTGGACTGGATGTGGTTAAGGATACAATCACAACATGTGGCTCGAGCTCTATTAAAATAGAAAGCTGTGGTGTTGTGTTGCCTCTCTAGTTACAGTATCACAAATAACACCATTAATAGTATCAGTCACCACACTATAACACCATCAATTGCACCAACATTGCAATTTGTTAAATTTTAATCAAGTTGCTAAACTTATTTATCCTAATTCCATTCCCCTCACACATTGTAACGTAAATGATTAAGTTGAAAATGTTCTTGATATAAACATAGATATAGTTAATGAACAGTGCATACTTAAAGTATATCACAAAGTTTATGATTTTAGTTTTAACGTAATAAACTTTCCTTTCCCTAGTAGTAATATCGATAGTAAAATAACTTATAATTGTTTTTATTCCCAGTTAATAAGGTTTTATAAAATTTGCACTAAAGTAGATGACTTTTGGGCTAGAGCTAGGTTACTATACAGACTCTTAGTAGACAGAGGTTTTGAGGCAAGTACAGTAAATTGTTACATAAATTTAATCTATTTAATAGGGCCCCTTCATCATTGACGACTTCGCCTATTAATAATAATAGTCTCCATTCAACATCCTGCGCCAGCATTTTGAATAGCCCGCGCGGAAGTATTGTGGAGTACTCGTCATAAGTGCACGTTTAATTCCCTCATGGGATCGTCATTTTGATCGGGTACCCTACAGAAAAAAACTCCGTAAAAAATAAAAAAGAAAACGAACTTAATATCTGTTATCATATGACTTGCCATATTCGTGGATTTCTCATGCTTTGCTTCCCCGACACCAGGCCCCCTAGCGGCCATCCTCGTCCTTCCAACTTCCGCGGCCTTCCGACCAACAGGGCTCGCGCCGTGTCCGCTTCATTCGACGTTCGCAGAGCTTCTAGTGAGTCCTTACTCATTTGTATACATCTGTGTTGTAGTAACAGGGTTTATATTAGCTAGCACAGCTGCCAGATTGGTATGTCCGCAGGAAGTGTGTGTTAAAATTGGGTACCATTGTCACAGGCGTCTACAAGTCCCGGATTGGCGTACCGCGTGTGTTATTGTTGTGATAGCCTTTAGCTGTTGTGTTTACTTAGCTAGAAGGCGACCACTCTACGAGGCATGATACAGACTGTCAATAGTGAGGAAAGTACATGCCATTTTCTTCAGATATCAGCAAAAGCTCTGGTTTAACCCTCGTGGCCCGGGCTGGTCCTCCAAAGGACAGTGTGGGCTACCCGGGCGATCTGGCCGAAAAACGTCTAGGCCTAGGCTACCGTATTTTTGTTTATTTTAACTGCTAAAAATTTCCCACGCATCTATAAACGTAGTGCGGTTTCCAATCTGTAGACTGGCATTGAGTAGAGCTCTCTAAGTCAACTGGTTCAGTTGTGATGACGATTTCCGTGGAGCGAATTTTTCCGCGATGTTGACAATATCGGAGCTTTTCAGACACTAATTTCGTCTTACGTCACAACAATAACATTGATCCGACGTCTCCTTGTTTTCGGAGGTGCGGTGACGCAACGATCGGCTTTGTTTACATGCGTCGGACGCACAGCATTCAGACCAAGCTGAATATGCTTTCAAGCTTAATGCCTATTAAACGGACACCCGGGCTTCTGCCCATCTGCCGCAGTTGCCTTTTAATAGGACACCCGGGCTGGAAGGGTTAAGGGTGTCTGCACGTGGTGCTCCGCCTTCCAGGGTTCGTGTTTTGCTTGGGCCCCTTGGGTAGGCCTCCCTCTTCGATGTGCTGTTGCTGGGTGCCGGAGCGTCGCCTGCCGGGATGTTCTTCGAACCACGTGGTCAGCCTAGTTAGGGGTCTCCGGTGTAGGCTGCAGGTAATTTAGGTGTCTAAATTTTATGTCGTTTTATTATTGCCTATGTATGCCCCCTTTTTTGGATTCATGCATGCGGACTTGTTCATTTGGGAGTAAGGGAGACGTCCCTATATGTCCTTATGTTTACTGTATATGTGTGTGACTTTGGGAAGGGGGCTGTGCCAACCTCGTTTCCCGGTAGTTTTTGTCTGTTCCGGCGGGCCTGTGCGGTGGGTCCTAGTTATCCGTCTCTAACGGGTAGGAACGTTCAAAAGATCCCGGCGTGGTTTAGCTGAACCACACTCTCCCGGAGAAATTGCATTCCTAGAAGGGCTACAAACTTGGCCTGCTGAGTTAACTCACCCTGACTGGCCTTGTGACACGTAAGACATTATCGCCTGCGGCACCATGAGTCGAAGTGTACACCAAGTGATAAGATTAGTTTTGCAAACTTATTCAGTAATGATCAGACACTAAAAGGTCAAGGGACCTGTGGCTCTGGTCAAAGGTAAGTTATTGAAAGTCAGCTAGACAGATCCGGCGGAAGGTTAGAATAGTGGTGCACTATAGCTAATTTTCCGGTGGATTTGGGTTAGGATGTTTAATACCTCGCAGGTTATCCTTATGAGCATTGATTCCTGGATTTTTTTTTCCAGGCCCCAGAGACTGCTTCTCCGGCGGAGTTGGACATCTGATCCCGGCGGAGGGGGGGACCCTCTTATTACGGCAACATGCCTAGGTTTGAACTTTGCGTCACGCCTACTTGCTCTCTTTTACCCATTTTTGCTCACAAACTTTGCATAAAGTGCGTAAAGTGTTTAGATCGTTCTAGAGGCGTGTGGTTGTCAAAAAGATGCACCATTTGCTCTGAATTGAAAACCACCTTGCTGGCGAAGAAAGACTTATCATGCTTAGCAGCCTTACACAAGATTAAAGCCGCATTTAATTCTTATGCAAAGGAAACAGCCCATAAGGCACTTCAGTGTGATGATGAAGTCCTATGGGAGAATCTCATAATTAAGTCACCTTTGGTTAAACCCGGCTCCTCCAAATCTGTCAGACTCAAAGTCAAAACAAAGGCCCTCAGCAGAGAGATAGTGAGTAGTAGCAGTGAGAGCGAAGTCACCGAGGTTCCCCCCTCTGACCGTACCAAGAGGAGACGCTCGCCCTCCCCGCAGCGGAAGTCGATGTCTAGGTCGAAGTCCCTACCGGAAACACTCTCGCCACTCCACCTCGGACTCTTCCCGGTCTCACAAGCGCCGGAGAGAAGAATATGAGGACACGTCTAGCAGCCGGCAGGACACTCCTCAACCGCCCCCTCCCACACCTCCCTCTGACACGCCTATACGTGATTCAGGGGAGTCGGAAATAGGATCTGAGATATTGGAATCCACACCTAGTCATGAACAATCTTTTCGTGTGCCTCCTAATGTTACTTTTGCCATACCAAAATTGACTTGTGTTCCCCGTAGTGTTAGGTCGACAGGCCCGAGTAGGGTGCTAGCCGACCAATATAGGGATTATCCGGCGGGGTCCCAGTTAAGCTCTCAAGTGACCCATGACTCCCAGCCCATAGCGGCAGGGGGGTATTGGCATCAATCAGAACCATCTCTTTCTCTGCTTAACGTCATCCCTGAAAGGACTGAGGACGGTAACATAGACATGTTACCATCGTCAATGACAGATTTGCCTTGGCCCCCGGCGGATAATGAGAGACCTTGGAGCAGAGTGAAGAGCCGGCGGAGAGTGTGTTCTCCCCGGCTCCTCAGTCTAGTAATTATTCTGAAGCTAGTTCACACTAATCCAAAGATCCCCATAGGAAATGGATGACTTCTGATCAGGTAAATGAGTTATTACATAAAGTTATACAGCATTATCAAATCCCTGCCTCTTCGGATACCCCGGTCACTCCTTCAGCTGCGCCCCCTAGCACTTCTGTTATCAGACCTGTAGACCCCCCAGCATTCATTCCTTCATGTCCAACCCCGGTGGTAGCAACGGTCCCAGGCCCTACAGTGCCGGCGATGCTAGCCATGTCCACCATCAGGGTTGTTGCTGATGTCACTCCACCTCCTTTAGATAAGGCACCTCTGAGGAAGGGCCCCATGCCCCTCCTCTATGGTACTGATTGCTCTTGGGTACCTGTGTTACCAGAGAACCCCCTTTTAGCTCAACCTTCCGTGTCAGGGGACCCTCCAGTTCCCGGCGAGTGGTCCATTGAGATCAATAAGAGCCGTAAATTTAGGGCAAAAGACGAGGCAGGGAGGGTATTGGATGTACTGATTAAGGGTGTACCGAGTTCACTTAACCCGGCTTATTTTGTTTATTCAGCCGCGCCGACCGTTCCTTCCGCCGCATCTGCAAGACTATTTGCTGACTGGTCGAATGCTGATGGCATCAATGATGTTAAAGCCTTGAATGCTCTTACGCCGGAGTTGGCTACAACTCCGGTCCTGGACCAAGCTCAGACTCTGGTCCTGCAGATGGGGGAGGTGGGAGTAGGCCCGTGGGTAGATTGGGAGTTAGAAGCTCAGGCTTTTGCCACTACTATCACCTCAAAATCTTCTCATTCCGGACAACCATACTACCGGTAGCCAAAGCGGACGGGGTGTCCCCAGACTTACTAACATTTCTGGCGGCTCCCAAAGTGTCCTAACATGCCCTTGATGAACCTTTCCCCCCCCCCCCTGGCTGCTCACCTGGAGCGGGATTTTAAGTTATGCAACAAGGCCTACCGGATGTTCTCTCAGTACTTGGTGAGTCATCAAATAGCCGCCTCTCTTGCACGCACTATCTCGGCCATAGCTGACCCCCAAATTAGAAAAGCTACTGAGCTGTCTCGTAGACTCTTGCTCCAAAATGCCATTCAGTCACTAGGGGACATTAGAATTGCAATATTGGAAGCGGTTCAATCCCGCCAAGATCTGAGAGTCCATCTGGTGAGGAAGTTGCCGGCGGACATACTGTAGGTCGCCGGGTGACTCTCTCCCCGGTTCTTACTGCCACCCTCCTTAACTCTGAGACTTGGAGTCTGATTTTTAATATGGTGACTGGGTGGAAGCAGGTTACCTCCCAAGCTAGGAAGGACCCGGCTAAGAAACCTTTTCATAAGTCAAAAGGTGGTAACAAACCGTATCAACCCCAAACTAAGCAGTCCTCAAGAGACCCCAGGCCACCTCCTCAGCAGGGAGGTAATCAGCACAAACCCAAACAAGGTAAACAACATGGGTATAAGGGTAAGACCACATACAAAGGTCATCAGGGCACTGCATCAGCCAAACTAGTCAAGAGTCCGATGCCAACCCACCTCCCCCTCCAAAAAACTAGCCACTCATACTCTCCACATCCCAAGGCCGAGCTCAAAGGCACAGGATTGGAGAGTTGCCTTGAAGGACGAACCCCGGTTGCACCTAGGTTCGTTCCGTTCATTCCGCTCGGCCTGGCCCAAGCATACCTGGGCCAGGAAGGTAGTGAGCAAAGGAATCACCTGGCGGTGGCGCCGGTGGCCTCGACTGCGTCGGCCGCGGGAATATACTGAAGTGTCACAGGAGGAGGAGGCCCTATTGCAGGAAATGATTGCCAAACAGATCCTTATTCAGGTCAATGCCTATCAGCCAGTATTCACGTCAAGACTCTTCTTAGTGCCAAAAAGGGACAGCGTGCAGATGCGACCAGTTCTATATCTCTCGCATCTGAACACCTTTATAGAGAATTCACCCTTCAGTATGTTGACTGTTCAGCAACTCAGACTCGCACTTCCGCCGCAAGGTTGGATGTGCTCGATAGATCTCAAAGATGCCTATTGGCATGTCCCTATAAACAAACGGTTCCAAAATGTTCTCGCTCCGAGAGTCCGGCACAAGACTTATGTCTTTCAAAGGATGCTGTTCGGGTTGAACCTAGCACTGAGAGTATTTACCAAACTCGTCCGGCAAGCTCTTTTGCCCCTGTTAGTTCAAGGCATACAGGTGTTTTGGTATCTGGACGATTGGCTAGTAGTGGCAAACTCTTTGGAATTATGTCAAGACCATGTAAACCAAGTGTTAGCTCATGTACAAACCCTAGGGTTCAAGGTGAACTTGGCAAAGTTGCACCTTGTCCCCTCAAGGAATATTCAGTGGATAGGGCTGGTCTGGGACACCTGCACTCTGACTCTTACTCAGAGTGTGGACAACCACAGCAGGTTTCGAAGAAAACTGTTCCGATTCCTCCACAGTCTGGATACGACCAGGAAAACATGGGATTCCCTGATCGGTTCTCTCAACTGGGTACAATTAACTGTCAAGTTGGGCCGATTGAAAGCCAAGCGATTAATCCTGGAAGGCAACAAAGGGTTCCCTCTCTTGCCGGAGAAGAAATTATGGCCAATTCCTCCATTAATCCACAACTTACTATCGGCCTGGACCAAGCACGAAGTCCTCTACTCGGTCGTGACATGGGTTTCTCCCCCCCCTATGGTATGGGTAGACACAGACGCCTCGGGGACACTAGGTTGGGGGTATCAGTCAAGCCTAGGACACCAGGGTCAGGGCAGCTGGTCGTCAGACAGCCCATCACATATCAAAAAGCAAGAGCTTTTAGTTCCCCTGTTCTTTCTCCAAACTCACGGCATGACATTGAAGAACAAATCAATAGCGTTCAGAATGGACAATCAAACTGCATTTTTTTGTATTCAGAAGCAAGGCTCAGTGAGGTCACGAGAGTTGCTGAACGTTTCAGAACAAATTTTTACCCTAGCCAACTCACTAGGAATTTCCCTCATGCCACCTACCTCCCCGGCGTGGCGAACGTCTGGGCAGACGCTCTCTCTCGCCGGCGGAGCACTCTAGTAGAATGGACAATCAAACAGGCTATCTTCACCAAGATGATTGCAAAGCCGGCCCGTCCACAGGTGGACTTGTTTGCTTCAGCAGAGAACCACAGACTCCCTCTTTTTCTCACACGTCATGGGGTAACCCCGGCGGGGGACCCGATGCATTGCTGGTGGACTGGAACAGGTGGACCTCAATCTATCTGTTTCCACCGCCAGGCTCTGTGTTAATGTGCAAAGTCATTCACAAACTGAGGGATTACCGGGACCGGGTAGCTTTGATCGCGCCGCTGTGGCCGGCCCAGGTTTGGTACCACCAGTTGCAACAGTGGTGCAGGACCCCGGTGTCCCTCCCGGTTTCCGTTTTCCACTTGGAAACGATTGGCAACCTTCGGACCTCGCTCAGTTTTGCCTTATGGATATTTACTATGCCAAATGGTTAAATCAATTTGGTCCAAGTGTCACTAAGAAGCTAATGAACCAGTACACACCGTCTACCAGGAGACAATATCAATCACATTGGAAAACATTTACAACCTGGATTGTTGAGTCAGGGCAAACGACTGCCTCGGGAGCCTTAATTTTCAATTACTTAGACTATCTTTTTGAGCTGAAGCATTTTTCGGTCATAACGTTAAAAAATCATCTGTCTGCCATTAGGACCCCTTCCTTGATCTCACCGGCCTTTCCATACCGCAGGCGGAGGAGAAAGGTTTTATGAGGGCATGTTTCAAGCTTCATCCACCTCCCCGCCAGCTCATGCCCACCTGGTCTGTGGATAAAGCCTTAGAATTGATTCAATCGCGCAAGTATAATAATGCGCCGGAATTTGACTCACTTTTGAAAAAGGCTGTCTACCTCATGGCACTTGTCACCGGAAACCGGGTGTCTGAGCTGGCGGCGATGAGCAACGAACCAAACTGTCTCAGGTTTGGGAGACTGCACGACCATGTTCAAATCGCGCTGTCTCCCTCTTTTATTGTTAAGAATGAACATTCTGACCATGTTTTTTTCTGAATTTTCCGTCCCGGCCTTGAAGAGAGGCCTCATTCATCACCTTTTATGTCCTGTGCAAGCACTCACACAGTTTATGAGGGCTGCGCAACCTCGCCAACCAGGTGCTTTATGGGTTAACCGGACAGGTAAGCGTGTTACAAAACGGAAGTTGGCTTCCTTGCTTGTCGACGTTATCAGAGAAAGCAATCCCGGCGTGTTAGGCAGGGCTCACGATATCAGGAAATGGGGCAGTATCCCTCAGATTTCTGCAATTTTTTTCAATTGATGATATTGCCAAAACTCAACTTTGGGCTTCCAATCATACGTTCCTTTCACGCTACCTGTCTGTTGCTCTAGATAAACCAAATCGTACCTGTGTAGCTTTACGGCAACGGGTACAGTAGGTAATGTTCTTTTATAAGTTGTGTTGTTTTAAAAGGGGGGGGGGGGGGTGCAGAATAGTCCATATTCCCTCTGTACCCTTGGAGATTGTGATGCATCACGAGCTGTGATAGGACGGGTTCTACAGTCCAGTATTAATTTTATTGCTTTTTGTTTTTTAATTCTAAGAAGATATATCGCATAGTTGCACCTATGCCTGTGTTATCAGAGTGTACAATTATATTATTGTACAAATAGTTTAAGGAGAGAACAAATAACTACTGCAGAGTTATAGTTCTACAGGACTCATGCGTGTCACAATTTTCTTCATGCATACGATCAATTGCAATGATCTGACCATGGACAAGTGCGGATCTCCTCATAAGAGTTTTACTGGTGCGCTGCGGATCTCCTGATACAGTAGAGTCACGCATCTCACGCATTTCGATCCCACGATTACGCATCCCACGGTACTATCCAATGGCTACCTGAATTCTCATCCCACGAAAAACCACACGATTCCCACGGCTTTGGCGGCGACGGTGGGGTGACGGAGAACGAGAGTGGGGCCACGGAGGGTGGTATCTAACATCCGCCTCCCGTCTATCACCACATCCATCACAATAATCACCTCATCAACTTTTCTAAGTTTTTTGTTTGTGTTTTACTTACCTTTCTTTTCATAGCAGCTTGAAAGCCTGTAAGCTTGTTTTGAAAGGCGTCCGTCCGACGCATGTAAACAACAGCTGGTAAGGCGTCGCTTGTTCGTGTGTGGCTGTGTTATTGTTAAGTAGTGAAAAGTAGTGAAAAGTGGCTGACATCGCCACAAGGTTCTCTCCACGGAAATCGTCATCACAACTGAACCAGTTGACTTAGAGAGCTCTACTCAACGCCATTCTACAGGAACGAAACACATCTACGCTTGGGGATGCGTGGGAATGCGGAAGCAGTCAAAATAACAAAGATACGGTAGCCTAAGCGAGACGTTTTTTCGGCCAAATCCCCCAGGTTTTGGGGATATACCGGTATTATAGAATGCGTAGCCGAGGCTGGAGGGTTAAAGCAACTTACTTTTGATTATTGGCATGTAAAGTGATGGTCAATAGTCGCCCGACGATAGCCTCCAGTACTTTTGTAATTTTCCCCATTACTTTAATACTCTGCATCCCACAAATTCCGGTCCCACGGTAATATTTCGGTACCAATAAATCGTGGGATGCGAGATTCTACTGTATGATCCAAGGCCTAAAAAAAAAAACATTTAAATCAGCCCAGTATATATTTTTTTTGTTTTTTTGTTTTTTGTTTTATTGCCCCTTGGCCATGCCAAATATCACTCCTCCACATCCCCTCCTTCCACCCTCCCATTCAATTATCACCTATTCTCCCTGTTCTTCCCTTTTTCTTAGGTATATTTTCGTGCTAACATTAGCGAGTTGGTAGCAGGGCGTGGTCATCTGTGTTACTAAGCGTGGGAAAGAGCGAGAGAGAGACTACCACGCAACAGTGTCTCTCTGGCTGGCTGGCAGGCTGCCTCAGCCAAAAGTTATGTAACTCCCGGCCTCTATCGCCGATTTTGACCATCCAAACGCTGTTTCCACTTGTTTTATTGTTGTAACAGGTTAATACCTTTATAATCAACGTAAAATAGGCTCATATGGATAAGTATTAATGATATTTATGGTACGATGACGATTTGAGTTTAGGAAACAGTCTAAATACCTCCGCACAGGGAAGGGTGGCCAATACCCCACCTACACAGAGGAAAGGTTAATGCCACGCACTGCTTGCAAATCTTTTATACCTTTTTCTACATGTTGTATTGCATACAATAAAACTTAAGAAAATGTTTTCCGGATTCTTCTTCCCTAAGGTTAGGATATTTTACGAATGTCCCGCCTCCAGTCTTGATATTCAGGCGAAGTCGTCAATGATGAAGGGGCCCTATTAAATTATAGGTTTGATTCCCGAAGGGAAGTAGAGAAAACCTAATATTTAGTAGGGCCCCGTATTCATTGACGACTCGGGCCCTCCCGACCATCCCACTTCCCATTCGTTGTTTCCATAGTTTATTCTTGGTATATCAGTGAAGGACGAGGATGGCCGCTAGGGGGCTTGGTGTCGGGAAAGCAAAGCATGAGAAATCCACGAATATGGCAAGTCATATGATAACAGATATTAAGTTATTTTTTATTTTTTATTTTTTACAGAGTTTTTTTCTGTAGGGTACCCGATCAAAATGACGATCCCATGAGGGAATTAATTGTGCACTTATGACGAGTAGGCCCTACTCCACAATACTTCCGCACAGACTATTCAAAATGCTGGCGCAGGATGTTGAATGGAGACTATTATTATTAATAGGCGAAGTCGTCAATGATTACGGGGCCCTACTAAATATTAGGTTTTCTCTACTTCCCTTCGGGAATCAAACCTATATTTTGGGGTAAATTATTGTGACTGTATTCTAAAATTTGACATCAATAATTTTAATCAAGCATTTTTAACTTGAAGTTTCTTGTATAACCTCTGCTTACTTTATGTCTGTTTATAATTATTGTTTTTCTTTTTCTATTATTATTATTGATGAATTTAAAAAAAAATATTGTTCTTGTTAAAAGAGTACTCTTTGTTTAAATCTTCATATTTTGTAATTATTTATCTTTATTATATTATATCTATTCATTGTCGATAGTATCAATTGCTTGCTTTTGCGATTTCCTTAGTTTATTTGTACAATAAATGTAGGTTATTTGTAGGGTAGCTATTGATAGGGGTCACTTGAGGCATGCTATGCTCACAGGTACCTACCCGATAGCACTATCTTTAGCGAGTGCTGTATATTTTTGTTTGTAATATTATAGATATCTTATCAATATTTATATTTTGTACTATTGTTAATATCTTGTCATGTTGCAAATTTGATTTTAAATGAACATTTTGACATTTGACATGTAGTTTTTTTATTCATGCAGAGTTTAGTAAAAATTTACCAGAACGTCCCGGACTTCCCAAATTGACTAATTCCTTAAATGTGACGATAGTGCGTTGTTATATGTGCGATTAGTTTGCTTGGGAAACAAAACTGATTAAGTTGCTCATGTAGTAATGTACACCCTATGTGGTGGATTGTGTTCTTTTATTTCATAAATATTATTTTAGTAAGCTTTGTTTCCAGATAGCGATTTTGAAAAGTTAATTTGACTTTATATTGTCTTTGTCCCAGTGTTGGTTTGTTTAGTTTGCAAGTTTTACATTTTAATAGTAAGTCATCCCTATAACTAACACCACCATCAATAGTCAATACCATAAATCAATTCCTGAATGTAATAGACCTAAAACTTGTGTCATAAAACTCACTTGACTGGAATAATTCAGACAAGTGGGGTACAGTCGACTAATAAGTCATGTCTCGGCACCAAGTATGTTTGATCAATAATTGGTATCAGCAATATCTAAACTTCCTTTCTTCATATCGAGTGAAATATACAAATATCTTCCTACACTCCACCATATTCAACATCTGACAGACATTAATGCAGCACAGAGCAAGCCCAACATAATGACAGCTGGGACATTACTTATTAGCGCGACTGTACCTCTATTGTCTCAGTGGGTAGAGTGACGGTCTTGTAACCGAGTTGTCCCGAGTTCAAGTCCAGCAGTGGGGGCTTGGGAGTTTTGTCAGAAGATCGGTTCAGTATCTAAGCCAGTTTGGCTACTAAAACTTAAGGGAGCCCACCTCGTTTTTTTTTCTCTTTCTCTCCCTCTCTCTTTGGCTTGTATCCATTCGGCCCCATTCAGCTTACTGTTTAAAGACGTTTACCCCCATCCAGGTGTCAATATTTTCCTGGCGAGCGGTAGCGAGCCAGCATATATATACTTTTGTTTTATTTGACAGCAAGCTAAATTTGTACATTTTTTGATAGAATTTTTTTTCCGGCGAAGCCGGATTTCTCCATACAATACTGGCTCGCTATCGCTCTCCAGGAAGAAATCAACACCTGGATGGGGATAAACGTCTTAAAACAGTTGGCTGAATGGGGCCGAATGGATACAAGCCAGAGAAAAGGAGAGAAACAGAAAAAAACCCAGGTGACCCCCCTTAAGATAAGATATCAGCCATAAAATAATCCCTCTTACATGAATAACTAAGCTTACAGATTAATAGCACCTCTTCCTCCTCAGATCAAGCAATTCAGGAAATAAGAATTTTGGATTAAATTGACAATGCTTCTGTATTTCCATTGTCACGTACATTGCGTTATATTTTCTGTGCATCCCATGCTGTGTTATTCTTACAGTTTCTTACAGTAGATCCTCTGGAAAAAGGCAAACTATGGCTGTGTATCCAGCTCAGTACCAGTACTTGCACTGCTGCGGTCGTTCACGGTGTTGGCGGCGGCGGTAGCAGACGCAACATTTTTACTATTCTGTATTTTTGTTTTATAATCAAACTTCAAATCTTGTCTTCCCCATGCTTTATCAAGATTACTTTCAAACTCCCTTATTGATTCGGAATCGACTACATACTGGGGCAGTGCGTTCCACTCATTTACCACTCTATCACAAAATGAGTTCTTCGCCTTCTCAAGCCTATTTCTTTCTTTGTAAATTTTCTTAGAGTGTCCTCTCGTTCTTGTTCCCTCCCGCATCAAGAAGATACCTTCACACACATCCTCATCGTACTTTCCTGACACTATCTTAAAAGTCTCTATCATATCCCCTCTCTTTCTCCTATATGCCAGTGTCGGAAGTCCCAGTGTCCTCAACCTCTGCTCATAGCCCGCGTTCTTCAACGTTGGTACCAGCTTGCTAGCTCTTCTCTGCACTTTCTCCACTGCTTCTATATCCTTTACCATATATGGAGCCCACACCTGGTTTGCATATTCCAGGTGTGGCCTAACCAGCGCTGTATATAGATTCCTGAAGATTTCTTCGTCAAGTGACACAAATGTCCTCCTTATCAGCCCTACAATTCTATTGGCTTTGTTTATCTTTTCCGCTAAATGTTCTGAGAAATTTAACTTATTATCTATCACTACTCCTATATCCTTTTCTGCACTCACTTCCTCCATCGCTTCATACATACTATATCCTACCTTGTCTATCTTGCTGGTCCCAATCCGCATGTACTTGCATTTTTTTGGATGAAAAGGCATTAACCAATGCTCAGACCATCCCTTCATGCCCTCCACATCTCCTTGAAGCAAACCCATATCTTCCTTACTCCTCACTCTTCTATACAGTTTAGTGTCATCCGCATACAGGTATACCTCACTTCCATTATTTATAACTTCAGGCAAGTCGTTGATAAATATAACGAACAGCAATGGTCCCAACACAGATCCCTGAGGTACCCCACTTGTAATTTCCCTCCACCCCGAGCCTATTCCATTCACCAATACCCTCTGTCTCCGATCTTTCAGGAAGGCTTCTATCCATTTCACACATTTCTCCCCTATATTATAGCTTCTAACTTTCTCTATTAACCTTTTATGTGGGACCTTATCGAATGCCTTCATAAAATCGCAATATACCACGTCTATAATAGGTTTTATCACAGATTTCCTTTACATGATTCCTGTTAATTGTATGTTATCAGTTTTGTCAACTCTCACAGTACAGAGAGGACCATACTGGGCTCCATATGTCATAATTTTGTTTATATATATATATATATATATATATATATATATATTGTAAGGGAGCAGCGTGGTAGCAGAGACGGAGGGAGGAGAGAGACAGGCGACCCACCTTAATCTACACCGATAGCGGCTGGTGTCCAGTTTCGCAAGCACCACCCGTGGGAGTCTATGCACGTGGTGTGTAGGCCTGGGACCCCTTCACCCACCTACACACGTGGGTCATGTAGGCGTGGGAAGATCTATGTTGCCCACGACAGGAGGCCTTTATCTGATATTCCGTGTGACTCTGCTGTATAGACTAGTGTGACACCAGGTTTCTTGCCGAAAATAGAGCTTGGGAAGAGATGTGTATAGGGAGGGGAGAGTTGAGAGTTAGTACCTGTTGGAGAGCCCGACGAGGCAGAGGTGGGAGAAGTGCTCCTGTTCACGCTGGTCTGGGTACACCCCTGGACATGCGTGACGTGTTGTCTGCTGGTTTGTGCGTTAAGACAAGTAGGTAGTGCACTGTTTTGTCCTTTGAAGGGGAGATGAGACAGCATTGGTGTATTATTGTGTATGTGTAACGAGCCCTAGTGTTGTGAGGAGCTCTGAGTTTCATATGGTGTTGTGTGGTGTGTAACGAACACTGATTAGTGTTCTAGAGTGTACACGTTGTCCGAGCGTGTCGACTGGTGATATTATATGGTATCATATATCGGTCTGTGATTGAGTGTGATTCAGTTTGCTGTTCAGTGTGCTAGGTGTTGATTAACTGTTCTCCAAATGTTCTTTTTGTGTAGTGTTTATTTCTTGTAACGAGTGCATTTACTCGAGGCCTTCACTCGGCGCTTAGCCCATTATTATTCTTTGCCGTGATTAACTGAATCATCATGCTTATCAACCTGTTCGTTTTCCCTAGTTAATAGTAATTATAATTAATACAAAAATTAGAGGTGTTTAATATCATCCTTCTTCATTAATTTGTGATTATTTAAGACATTAACCCTTTTGGTCTTCTGAAACGCAACAGCATGCTAGTTGCCCTTGCTTGAATTTTAATCTCTTGGGTTCAGTATTGTAGGGCCGTAACAATATACTGTATATATACTGTATATATATATATATAGGCCTACTGTATATATATATACATACAGTATATATATACAGTATATAGTTATGTTTGTTTGTTTTTTTGCTGGGGGTGGCTGCCGCGAGGCAGAGCCCGAACAGAAACAACATTCAAGGGTTCTAATTATCAGGGTCCGGGACCACTTTCACATTCCCTCACCCCTTTCTCTGTCTTGATGAGTAAGAGAACTATACAAGGGGAGGAGGATTCCTAGCCCCCTGCACCCAGAAGGAAAAGTAGGACAGTAAAAAAGAGACATAAACAGCTAAGGTAGGGTAGAGGATACCAAACCTCACTGAATAGGACCAGCCCTCACCCAATGATCTGTTAAGATCTGTAAAGTAGCTAATTTGATTAAATTGATTAACTAAATAAGGTTAAACACAGAGTAACTTTCTCCAGTGAGACTGAATCCTGGAAGTGTACGCTATGCTAACATTTTAATTACCGGTATACTGTTATCAGATGTGTTAACTGTTAAGGCACTAAAGGAATTTATATGTTTACTTTCTAAGTGATTGGTAACGGTAAATAATAATGTTATATGCACATAGCATACTGTACTTGTATTCTCATATTTTGAGAGCTCCAGAAACATCTATTAGTATACTGTATAGTGATACAAGATACTTAAGTCATTTATTATATTTTTCATATACAGTAGTTCCATCATAGCTCTGCTGTGTATATACTGTAGGTGAATAGGAGTACAGTAGTTCCATCATAGCTCTGCTGTGTATATACTGTAGGTGAATAGGAGTACAGTAGTTCCATCATAGCTCTGCTGTGTATATACTGTAGGTGAATAGGAGTACAGTAGTTCCATCATAGCTCTGCTGTGTATATACTGTAGGTGAATAGGAGTACAGTAGTTCCATCATAGCTCTGCTGTGTATATACTGTAGGTGAATAGGAGTACAGTAGTTCCATCATAGCTCTGCTGTGTATATACTGTAGGTGAATAGGAGTACAGTAGTTCCATCATAGCTCTGCTGTGTATATACTGTAGGTGAATAGGAGTACAGTAGTTCCATCATAGCTCTGCTGTGTATATACTGTAGGTGAATAGGAGTACAGTAGTTCCATCATAGCTCTGCTGTGTACATACTGTAGGTGAATAGGAGTTAAATAGTGTGATTTCAGTATCCCATGTGCACATATGAAATTTTCTTATAGGCTACCACGTATTTTTAATAATTAATTGTCTTTGCTGATGAACAACTCACTCAAGATATGTTTCAACCCCTTCAGCACCAAGACGCCTTTTTAGCTTTGATTCTGGCTAAAATTAGATGATTTTATGTAGTTTATGAAGGACCTATGTTACTAAGAGGTTTAATCGAGATCGTATATACCCATTTGAGTCATATAGATAGATTACAAACTAAAGAAAATCGTCTAATGGTAACCAGAATCGAAAGAAAATTACGTCATGGTGCTGAACGGCTATTTGTATATTATTCTTTGTACTGCACTTTATGACATGAGAACCCCAGGTATGGACCTCTTGGTACTGGGAGTGTCTGGAATAAAGCATTATTATTATTATTATTATTATTATTATTATGTACACCCGGGCCTATGTGTTGGATTGCGTTCTTTTATTGCATACATTTTATTTTAGTAAGCGTTATTTCCACATAGCGATTTTGATAAGTGATTTTGCCTTTATATTGTCTTTGCCCAAGTTTTGGTTTGTTTAGTTTGCAAGTTTTACATTTTAAATTATTATTATTATCATTATTATTATTATTATCATTATCATTATCATTATTATTATTACTTGTTTATTCTATGATTTGTTCGTTCAGATAAAATTTGGGTAGTTCTGATTTCAGTAATACTGTAAAGTAGTTTAAATTTGACTATGATATGATTGACACTATAGGTAGTGCCAACGAACTGGACAATAATCTTGATCCCTGACCTCTCTGTAACTCACAAGGGCTTAGAGCAAACTGGCTGTAATTATCCACACCTATTTCCTGGTGGACTTTCCAAATTATTGAAACGTCTTGTGGGTGTTTTTTAAAGTTTGATAGAGGTTTAGAGAGCAAACTAAACCCCTTCCTTAAACCATTGAGCCGAACCAGTAAATTATCGCCCCTCTAAAGTCTTGCAAGGTACATTTTTTTTTTTTTTTTATAAAATTAGTTCAACCAGACCACTGAGTTCCACAAAAGAACCCTCATAGGGTTGGCCTGAAGGATTAGATCAAGATGGACAACTAATCAAGTCAAGATAGATAGGGAAGGGCAGGAGCGGAACAAATCTAGGAAGGCGAAGACACACAGACATTTCTCGCCATTCCATCAGTTCAGCCGGTCACATGAGCTCCATAGCAGAGCTCTTATAGGGCATGGCCGAAGGATGAGGCAAGAACTGCTACAATGCAGCACCAACCAAGAAGTGATAAGGACTAAGGTAGGAAAAAATCACAGCGAGATGCAAAAAATGCATTACCGAAGGAAATCGAGTCAGCTCGGCCACATTAGCAACCGAAGAGACAAATCAGGTCAGGCGCTTGTGAGAAATAAGTAACATGCTTCTTCTTATTTTTATTATTATTATTATTATTATTTCTATACTACTCAAAGCGAATAAACTATAGTTATTCCCGAACATAAAGAACGGTAAGCAACACTGTAGAGAATTATAGAAATAATGATTAAATGCATGAAAGTTTTAACTACTGTACCAATATTACAGTAGCATAGCATATAATAAAATCACCTATTATCACATTCATATAGAATTAGCATATATACAAACACCCTCATACATAGCATATATATCATCAACCATTATCACATGCACACAGATTCAACATATACTGTATATAAACAAATATCACATTCAATACATGCATCTATCTATCTATCTATCGCCGGACGCCTTACTCCCCTTTATGAGGGTGGCCATACACAAAATGCCCCCAAGTGGACCCATACCCTGTGAGGACAACCCATGCCAGTTTACTGAAGGACTTACAGGATTGACCACACAATTCAGGGTCCGTCCGACTCCAAGGCCTTCTATGCATCTTTTTAGCACTATTTTTCTACAGTGGTGTTCGGCTAGTCTATCCACTAACCTGATTCACCCTATTAAGGTAAGCAGTACATATTTGTATAAGGTTTACTCCCCTAGACAAGGTTGCCGACCAAGGCTAATGAGTCCCATCCACCCAGATTTTTATAAGGTTGTCTCCCCTAGATGGGTTGCCAACCAAGGCTAACGAGTCCCATCCACCCGTTACAATACATGCATAACTAGCATATATACAAACTATCATCACACTCCAACAGATCTACTTATCATTAGGCATAACTAATTTCCTTTTAACCCGTTCTGTATCAGCGACGTACTGTACAATGGCCGACAGTAAGAAAGTAACTCGCCAGTACCAGCGCCGTACAATGTCCGTCAGTAGTATTCGGTCCTTGTACTGAGCGGTACCAGGCACCATGACTTGTAAACACTGCTTTGAGACCTTGGCAACACTTCTCAAGAGTGTATCTAATGTCCCACGGGCAGGATGGCTCAGTACTCGTCCAGCTTTCGGGGCGAGAGGTTGCACTCTCTCGTCTTTGAAGCCATGTTTGCCACAATGCTTGGTACTGGAGGTTACATTTATATTTTATTTTAGTAAGCGTCGTTTCCACAGCGATTTTGATTAGTTATTTTGCCTTTATATTGTCTTTGTCTGAATTTTGGTTTGTTTAGTTTGCACATTTTACATTTTAACTCGGCAGCTGCAGGGAGACTCTTAACCCGGGGAACGCGAAAATGCCCTAGGGGCAAGGGTACTTATTTGTGAATTTCTAGCCTTGGATTCTGACATAAATCGTTATAATTACGATATGAAGAATTATTTGTTTGCAATGTGCTTTTATTTTACATATATGATGAATATATAAACCTTGAAGAGTGATAAAATAAGTGGGAAAAGCATTTGGGTGGTGAAAATTGTAGATATTCCCCACCCGGTCGTATTCTCAGGCATGAACTAGCGAGGCACACACCCTCCCCTCTCGCTATCTCTGACTCAACTGAAGCAACTGGGACGTGTCTCGGTGTTATATAACAATCTTTTATGCAACCCACTTGTGCTACATTACCGCGGGAGAGAAAAATAACCGATAAATGATGAAAATAAGAGGAAAAATAGGTGATACTTGAGGGGGGGGGGTAGGGGGGAATAAGTGTTAGTCTTAGTAATCAGAAACTTGGGTATTAAAGTGAATATGTTATGACAAGATACATAAGTGGAAAACGTACAATAAGAATAAGTAGATAAATGGGTATTAAGTAATTATGTTGTGAGAAAATACACAACATAAGTGGGAAAGTACAATAAGAATAATGTGGAATAAATACAATATATATTGCCTAAAAGATACATAATCGGAAAAGGAAAGAAAGACAGTGAAACAAGTGAATTCAAGTGGGGCACGGAAACTAGTGCGTATATGGAGCGTCGAGATTGTGACGTCATGAGCAGGGCGATGAGTAACTGAGTCATGGCGTCGGAAGACAGTTGACCGTGAGTAACGATAGCGGATGGAAGTGCTGACAGTGCAGTCAAGTCCTGGCCAGGCAGCAAGAAATGAGTCAGCACTCTAAGCTTATTAGTGCACTGGAATATAATCTGCTCACCCCGCCCTGGACAATGAATTAAGTATTATCCGCCAACTCTGCCTGCAATACTCAGCATATGGAACTCTGCCGGTGATACAGCGAGGTAAGGCGAATACAAAGTGAGTTCAACAGTGGTAGCAGAGCGTAGTTCACAGTTTTACCGAAATATGGCGTCAGTGATTAAAAATCCTCCACAAATGACATCGGAAAAATACTATGAGAGGTGGAAGAAAGATATTGAAATATGGTAGAAACTAATGAGTGTAACACCGGAGAAGCAAGCATTGGCGGTTCATTTGACATTGACTGGCAGGGCTAGAGATGTCAGCAGCGAAATAGATACAGCAGTCTTGGCGAGTGACAAAGGAATGGAACATTTGCTGACAAGATTAGACTCTGTTTTTATGCTAGATACAAATAGACGGGCCTTTATGGCTTATTCTGAATTTGAATCGTTCAAGCGCCCCGCTGAGATGACGATAACTGACTATTTGGTGGAATTTGGTAGAAGATATTATAGATTCAAGAAACATGGTATGGAACTGCCAGATCAGGTGTTGGCGTTTCGGTTATTGAAAAGTTGTGATTTGTCAGATATTCACTTCCAATTAGCGATGTCAACTACGACTACCATCACATTCGAGGAGATGAAAAAGACGTTAAATAGAATGTTCGGAGGTGGAATTGTAGACCACAATTTAAGTGGAGATGCACATAATGACACAGTGCAGGTGCAGGTGAAGTCTGAGCCCATTTTGGAAGTAAGTAGAGCTCCATTTCGAGGCACCGGAGGCAGATATAGACGTGGGTATAGACGTGGAACACGTAACAGGTATTGGAGTCCTAGAGGTGTTGGTGGTGATGCCAAAAACCCAACAGGACCAAATGGTGAGCTCACAAAATGTTTCGTGTGCGGATCTGTTGACCACTGGGTCCGAAATTGTCCTAAGAGAGAGGATTAGATAGGGATATGGAAAATAAGGTTGTGATGGAAGATACTGGCGAAGTGCAGCTGACATTGCTATCAGACGGGGTTGATAAGAGAGAAAAATTAATGTCGGAAGCTTTGGGAGCCCTGGTTCTTGATTCAGGATGTTCTACAATGGTGTGTGGAGAAGACTGGTTACAGGCTTATGTGGATACAGTATCATCAGAAGACGTACAGTTGATAAAAAGAGAGAGATCAGAGACATCATTTAAATTCGGAGATGGAAGACAGGTGACATCAAAAGGTATAGTGCATATTCCCTGTTATATATATGGGATAAAAATCATGATTCGGACCGATGTGGTGGATTGTAGAATTCCACTACTAATGAGCAGGTCAGCCATGAAACGTGGAGGCATGATATTAAACTTCAGAAAGGATACAGTGCGTAATGCGTATGTTTGGCAGAGAAAGTAAGCTGCATATCACCTCTACAGGGCATTATACACTTCCCATAGTGAAGACACCATGTAAGCAAATGGTAGACTGGGTATTGGCCACAGAAGATCATGAAGACATTTCCAAGAAGGTGGTGAAGCTACATCGGCAATTCTCACATCCCACTGCAGAGAAGTTAACGAGATTAATCAAAGAAGCAGGGATACTCAATGAACAATGGAAACTGGAAATAAATAAAGTGAGTGATAGTTGTGATATTTGTAGAAAATTTAAGAAAGTGCCTCCCCGTCCTGTGGTGGGACTCCCCATTGGTAAGACGTTCAATGAGGCAGTAGGAATGGATCTGAAGGCATGGAAGAGTGACTATTTTCTTGTCTTGGTTAACTTGGCAACAAGATATTGTGTGACTACGGTCATCCACAATAAGAAACCTGAGACCATTATAAGAGGTAGTGATTCAGTGGATCAGCCGGTTTGGAGCACCTGACAAGTTCTTGACCGACAATGGTGGAGAGTTCAATAACAGTGATTTTCGGAGCATGGCCGAAAATTATAATATTCAAGTGATGTGCACAGCTGCTGAAAGCCCATGGAGCAATGGCGTATGTGAGCGGCTGAATGCCGTACTTGGTGATAATGTGGCAAAGATTGTGTTGGATGCAAAATGTGGTGTATCTACAGCACTGGCATGGGCTGTATCAGCACGGAATGCACTCCAGAACAACAATGGATTTTCCCCAAACCAGCTGGTGTATGGATTCAACCCAAGTATACCTAGTGTGCTGAATAATAAGATTCCTGCTCTTGAAAACAGGACATCATCGGAAATCGTGGCTGAAAACCTTAATACTATGCGTGTGGCCAGAGAAGTGTTCATCAAAAATGAGTCCAATGAGAAAATACGTAGGGCACTACTGCATAACGTAAGAGCAGACAACATGCTATGCTTGCAAAATGGAGACAGAGTATATTACAAACGAAACAGTGAAAACCAATGGAAAGGCCCAGGTATAGTGATTGGAAAGGATGGTAAACAAGTTCTTGTGAAACATGGAGGAACATATGTGCGAGTGCACACTTGTAGGTTGCAGAATGCAAGTTGCAAGATACAAGACATGGACGATATCAGTAGTGGCAAAACAACGGAGACAGGATTGCATGTTCCAGTTGAAGACGAATCAAACGACGTTAACATAGAAAACGAAACAGAGAATGAGCCTGAGGACGCTGAAATGGATGATAATGAGAAATGCAGTGGTGAACAGGAGTCCGGAGACGGAAACAGTGTAGCCGCTGAAGCTAGAGTGCCTAGAATGCCTAGAGTGGGGGATAGAATAGAAGGATTCTTGGTGGAGAACAAGGAAAAAGTAATTATCACAATCTTAAGTAGAGCCGGTAAAGCAACTGGCAAGTACAAAACATGTTTCAACATCAGAGACGAAACAAGTAATGTGACAAAGTGGATTGATGTAGATAAAGACATCTATAATTAGCGGATTGTGAACGATACAGAGGAAGTCATGATAACGTATTCCAATGATGCATGCACAGAGGCAAAAAGGGCAGAAATGAAGAATTGGATTGATAATGATGTGTTTGAGGAAGTTGAGGACCAAGGTCAGAAGGCCATATCAACAAGGTGGATAATGACACAGAAAATAAAATCTGGCACTCAGGTTATTAAAAGGCCCGTTTAGTGGCACGTGGCTTTGAGGAAGAATTAAAGGATGTTCCCATTGATTCTCCTACGTGTTCAAAGGAAGCTTTTAGACTGGCTTTAAGTATTGTGTCCGCCAAGAATTGGGACTGCCATGCACTGGATGTGAAAGCCGCTTTCTTACAGGGGCATCCTATTAATAGAGAGATTTTCGTGTTGCCCCCTGAAGAATTCTACAATGGATATCTATGGAGATTAAAGAAGACAGTATATGGTCTCAATGATGCGGCCAGAGCATGGTACGAGAGGGTGAAGCATGAATTGCTTACATTGGGTATGTCCATGTGTGGTTTAGAACCAGCACTGTTCTTCTGGCATAATGATGGAAGATTAGAAGGGATCATTTGCATCCATGTAGATGACTTATATTGGAGCGGGTCAAATGCATTCAAGATATCTGTAATGTCCCAGTTGGAAAAATTATTTCTGATTGGTTCTGAAGAGAAGACGCATTTCCAGTACCTGGGTATCACAATAGAACAAGCAGAGGATGGCATTATGATCAATCAAGGCAATTAAATTAGACATGGACTCCAAGAGATGAACATGATCAAATCTTATAAGGACAGAAGAAATGATGAAGTCAGTCAAGAGGAGAGAACAAAATACCGATCTGTTGTGGGCCAACTAAACTGGGTAGCCACACAAACGAGGCCAGATGTATCATATGATGTATGTGAACTGAGTACGGCATTCAATCGGACAACTCTCGGAGATGTAATCAGAGCCAACAAAGCCGTCAAGAAGGTCAAGGATAACCCACTGTCAATTTGGTTTGGGAAAGTGGACCTGGACGAGTGTACACTTGAATGCTACAGTGACGCGTCTTTTGGCAATTTGACAGACCTTGGGTCTCAGGGTGGTCACATCATATTTGTGAGAGACAGAGGGAAATAGCTGCCCCATTGCGTGGAGATCAAGAAAGGTGAGACGGGTGGTGAAATCGACTTTGGCAGCAGAATCCCATAGTCTATTAGATGCAGCAGAGAATGGGATGTATTTGGCACACATGCTGAGAACAATCCTCGGAAATCAGCACACAATTCCGGTAAAATGTTTTTCAGACAACAAATCTTTGGTGGATTGTTTGCAGTCTACCAAGTTGGTAGATGACAGAAGCCTAAGGATAAATATAGCTGTGTTGCGAGACATGATAGCAAGAAAAGAAATCCAAGAAGTGAAGTGGATAGAAACAAGGAAGCAGATAGCAGACTGTCTCACGAAGAAAGGAGCCTCTCCTATGTTATTACTAAAGGAGTTGAGCAAAGCAGAATAAAGAAAAGAAAAAAAAACAAAAAAAAAAACAAAAAAGAGGGGAATGTGTTAGTCTTAGTAATCAGAAACTTGGGTATTAAAGTGAATATGTTATGACAAGATACAGAAGTGGAAAACGTACAATAAGAATAAGTAGATAAATGGGTATTAAGTAATTATGTTGTGAGAAAATACACAACATAAGTGGGAAAGTACAATAAGAATAATGTGGAATAAATACAATATACAGTATATTGCCTAAAAGATACGTAATCGGAAAAGGAAAGAAAGACAGTGAAACAAGTGAATTCAAGTGGGGCACGGAAACTAGTGCGTATATGGAGCGTCGAGATTGTGACGTCATGAGCAGGGCGATGAGTAACTGAGTCATGGCGTCAGAAGACAGTTGACCGTGAGTAACGATAGCGGATGGAAGTGCTGACAGTGGAGTCAAGTCCTGGCCAGGCAGCAAGAAATGAGTCAGCACTCTAAGCTTATTAGTGCACTGGAATATAATCTGCTCACCCCGCCCTGGACAATGAATTAAGTATTATCCGCCAACTCTGCCTGCAATACTCAGCATATGGAACTCTGCCGGTGATACAGCGAGGTAAGGCGAATACAAAGTGAGTTCAACAATAAGGTGGGGAAGGGGGCGGGTGAGAAACAAATGGATGAGTGGTACGAAGTACTAGGGGGGAATTATCTCACCTAATGACATATCCTTTGTTTTGAGAGCCCCTGGGGTGTTTATGGAGTTTTTTTTATGGTCTTGCTTCCGTGAGGCCTATCGCGTTCCCTATGGTGACCAGTGGCGAATCCAGCTCAGGCTTAAGGGGGGGGCTGATATACATGAGGGGCGCCATAATTCACACAATATTCTTTATATGTATTGTATTTCAGATAAAATGCAGTATATGCAGAGGGGAGGTGTGGCGGAGTGGTCTTGCCACTGGCCTGGTAATCCAAAGGTCCCGGCTTCAAATCCCGATGTATCAATGGGAAGATATTATTGGGATGGAATTTGTGCTGTACCTAGTATCAGTGCATTACCACAAAGCCCACCGAAAACGCTAATAAAATACCCTCATTGTTCCCTGATTAAATAGCACTGTATGAATATTCCCATATTCAAAATATGCTATAGGGTGCAATGCCTGGTGAGTTAGCTGCTCAACAGGTGGCGTTGTGTGTGTAAGAGTGAGTGTCCGAGTGTAGGGAGTGAGACACTGAAGCACGGGAATGAGGTGGCTTCAGAGATGGGGTCACTTTGGACCATGAGTGAGCACCGTGCCTCATGTGAAGGCAAGATGGCAGGTGCTCGTTGTACTGTACGTGCTTCACATGCCTCACTCCCTAGACTGGAACAAGACCTCACGGGCTTCACTGCTCATTGTACAGCTGTGAATGTCCAGGCTCTCAGCCTATGCCCGAGAGGGAGTAAGTTGGAATATAGAAAAAAAAAAAAAAAAAATCAGATGTAAGGGTGCAATTTTGGTCACTAAGGGGGGGGCAGCTGCCCCCCCCCCCCCCTGGATCCGCCACTGATGGTGACCCTTCCGTGAGGCATATCGCTCTTGATGGGTTAAGAGGATTTACTGGGCGACTGCGGGGGAGACTTAAGATCCTAGGCTTTAAAAAAAAACAGAGTACAGAGTACAGTACAGGACAGTAGTGTAGTGTAGTGTCACGCTACAAAAGGAACTACTGCTACAAAATTCACAGATCATTATGTACTGTTGGCCTAATAAGTGATGTCTCGGCACCAATTATGTTTTGATTAATAATTGGTATCGGCAATATTTACACATGATTTCTTCTTTTCGAGTGAGATACACCAACATGTTCCTACACTTACCCTCCCTGTTATGCCCTGTTTTTCTACAGGTTTAACTTGGGTAATGTGAGTTCTAAATTGACTGGGTATATAAGGCTGCATGCACAATACAAGATATGAGGAATAGAGAACACAAAGAAACACATGGTAGCAAGTTACATGATCACGTTTATTGATATACCACTGCAGAATACTTGTGTAAGACAATATAATAGAATTGAACAACACTAGCATAAGTGGATCTGGATGGAGCCTAGTCTCCCACTTCCAACGTTCAGGTATTAATCTTCTGATCACTGGCTTTGATTTCACAGGTTTATATACCGAAGACCATCAATGTTACTTATAGATTCATATTCACTGTTAGATTTATTACTGGTAGCTCTGGTGCACAAGTAGTAGTTCACAGACTAGATTAGACACACGTATTTTAGAGCACGGGAATTCTAGTAACCTCAGGGGGTACTGATCTAAGTTTTATATCCTTGTCTCAGAAATACATAGAACGCAAATCAGTGGGCGAACGTTAGATATCACTAGAGTTTTAATATCTGAATAAGGTAATTACGAGAGTCAAGGTCGCCTGTTAATTAAAGAGCAGTGATCGCTTAGTACGTCCCAAATGGAATGGTTAAGTATGAGTTACACTGGGCAAGGTCTTAGCCACTTCGTAGAAATATTAATTAGTGAATCTCTAAACAGCACAGTAATATGTAGTACTGCTAAAAGGGAATCTTGGGTAGTATCTGATGGGTCTGGTCCTGGTTATCTTGCGTCCATGATGTTGGGGGCTAACGACTGGTTCCGCGGCCGTCCAGGGGGGCCATATGTGTGAAGTTCTTCAATACGTGGGCAGGTCCTTCTATCCAAATCTGCCACGGAGTCTGCCGGCTCTGGGATCTCACTCCGGAACAACACAAGGGCAGAGCTAGAAGTTAACTGCAGGGTAGTGAATGTGTTGTAAGAGAATAGATGGCATGCAAGGGGCTAGTAAAGTTCTAATGTTGTTCTGGCCTACTAAGTGAAGGTAGGCTGGATAGGAGTATATATATAAAAGGTTGGAGAGCGTTAGCAACGGACAATTCAAGGATCTTCAAGAGGTATGAGAGAGAGGCGAGGTCGGACAAGAGTCGAGAAGCGCGGGTGTCTTAATGAGAGGGGGGGGGAAGAGTTCAAGGGCTACAGGGAAATTTTGCCCCTAAGGTCCCTGGGCGTGGGGGTGGCATTAGGCTACAATTGATATGGAAGTTTGAAAAGGCAGTAGAATACGTTAGCCAAATGCTACCGGGGAATGCAACTATGGGGTGGTATATGAGTCTGGAAAAGATAGAGTTATGTGATCAGTCAGAGAGTTATGGATACTATTAGTTGGCCCTGGGAACTGCGTTTTCTATTAAATATAAAATACCAACCACAGCGGCAGTTCGTAGGGGTACTTAGTTATTGTTTTCGGGGTACTTATGACAGATACTGGTAACCAGGTTATCTTATACAATCTCTGGTTGGGGTAAGAGGTGTAAGACACGAAGTAAATTGGCGTAGTGTGGGCTGTGGATACGAAGGAGGCAAGGGGAAGACGTATGACAATTGTGGAAAGTAAATGGAAAAAGGTGAACACAATGGCGGATAGAAATACTTAACCTAAGGATTGCATACATAGATTTATGGGGCGATGGGTCTTCAGAAGCTTAGTCTGGCAAGACAAGATGTTAGGGAATGTTAATATTAATACTTAGTTACTAGAGGAACAATGCAAGGGGCGACTGAGCACGGGTTACATATATCTATACTCGTCATGGAAAATGATATACGAGGTCTAGGGACAAGCGTGGGTGTTTGAACTTCTAAGATATATAACATCTACTTCTCGGATGTAAGAACATACATAGATATAATTATGGCTGTCTGATGTGTTGGCATTGGCTCAACGTCGGGACAGGGCATGGGTGTTTTTAATATGAATGTATATTCCTGTTCATCATCTTTGTAGTTAGGAGTGTAGGACACGAGAGGGTTAGTGTACGTGAGGTGTGGAAAATGGTCAGTTTAGAAAAGGTAAGTGGGTGCGTCCTGGAGCTGTTTAGCCCTGCGGGCTTGGGCCTGTCTGAAATGGCTGGCTCGGTCAGCTGGTCCTTTCGTTCTGTGGACCTTTCCTTTGGTGTTTCTGTGTGGTGTTCGTTCATGGCTTCTGTGGTGGGCTTCTCGTTCTGGGGCATTTTACTTCCCTCTCCTTCATTATAGGCTCGTCCTCGAGCCTCAAGGGTGAAGTAAAAAGAAGCATAGTCAGAAAAGTGTAGGTTAACAAGAAAAGTAGTATGACTAAGTGAAAAAAATAATATATACAGTATATGGAAAACATGTAAATTTATAGAATCATGCCCAATCGCTTAGGAATTGAAAACATTCGAAACAATTTAGTACAATAATATCCTCATCATCATCAGGGGGGGGGGGGGGGGGTATTTAGGGTCGCCGTTAGTCTGGGTGACGGTCTGGTAATAGGGGGTGGTGGTTCACTTTCACTTTGGAAGGGCGGGGTGGATATACCGTTAGTTCTTGTCGTTAGGAATGTGGGTCTGGGGGCGAGTTGGCCCGGGGCCAGTTTTGGAGGGGGGGTCTAAGTGGTTTCGGTCGGGGGTAGTGATAGGGGGGTTTTAAAGATGAAACGGGCAGGTCGAGTTGGGGTTGTTGTTGCGGAAGAGGTTGGTGCTGGGGAGGGGTTGAATTGTGTAGAGAGTTGTGGTCGTGAGTGGGGTTTGGGGAAGGGTGAGTAAGGCTGAAGGTTGAGAGTTTACTATGATCGGGTGGTTTGGAGGTTTGGTGCGTGGGGATTTGATAGGGAGATGGTGGGGGGGGGTCTGGGCAGGCAGGGTTGTGGTTTGAGAGGGGTTGAATTTAGACTGATTTTATTTCCGGGAGAGACATGGATGGGATTTCGAGGAGTGGTTGAAGTTGAGAGGTTGATTATGTTGTTTGGGGCGAGAGAGAGAGTATTTTGGGGTTTAGCCAAGGTGGAAAAAGTTTTGTGGTTGGATTGGGATGGGAGTGGTATTTCGTCGAGCGGGATCTTTGGGGGGAGAATTTGGGGCGGGTGGGGTAACGGTGAAGAGGGGGAGGTTGAAAGTTTAGCTGGGCTCATGATGGTGGGGGACCGACTGGTGAGCAGGTGTTCGGTACACATGAGGGGGGGGAAATCACTTTGGTGGGGGTCACGCGTGAGGGGGGGATTAACGGTGCGTGTGGGAGGATCAGAGTGATGGGGTGTGTCGGTGGCAGTGACGGTTTGCTTAGAGGTCATCTGGGGTTGGTGGGTTTGTCTGTCATGAGGGGGTGAGTCAAGTGTGGGGTTTTGAAGTTTATTAGGGGTGTGAATTGTGGGGGGGTGGAAGGGAGCTACTGACGGAAAACTGTCACAAGGGAGATTTTGTTGGTGGGAATTGGTGGAGGTTGAAAGTTTAGCTGGGCTCATGATGGTGGGGGACCGACTGGTGAGCAGGTGTTCGGTACGCATGAGGGGGGGGGAAATCACTTTGGTGGGAGTCACGCGTGAGGGGGGGATTAACGGCGCGTGTGGGAGGATCAGGGTGGTGAGAGGTGAGCGAGTTAGGAAACGGGATTTGTTGGGGGGACTGCGGCGGGTTGGTGGGGGAAGAGTTAGGTGTAGAACAGGGGTTATTGGTAGAGGACTGATGTATTGATTTGGGGTTGTTAACAGGACGAATTTGGGGAATTTGCTTGGAGTTAGTCTCGGTCTGGTTAAAGGTTATGTGGGGCTGGGGAGGATTAGTGGGGGCAGAGTTAGGCATAGGACATGGGTTATTGAGGGAGGAGTGATGTATGGATTTGGGGTTGTTAACAGGACGAGTTTGGGGAATTTTCTTGGTGGCAGTCTCGGTCTGGTTAGAGGTTATCTGGGACTGGTGAGTTTGTTTGGCATGAGAGGGCGAGTCAAGTGTGGGGTTTCGAAGTTTTCTAGGGGTGTGAATTGTGTGGGGGTGGAAGGGGGCTACTGACTGAAAACTGTCACAAGCTACCGACGGAAAACTGTCGCAAAGGAAATTTTGTTGGTGGGGGGATAGCTGAACATTTCTGGGGTGATGGGGAAAATATGTTGTGGTAGGCCTACATAGGTAGGCATAGCTAGAACACGGGGCTTGTTGGGGGGGCTGCGGAGGGTTGGTGGGGGAAGAGTTAGGGATGGTCAGAGAGGATAGAGGCAAGGAAGAGTGCACTGGGGTTGGACTTTCACCGGAAGTCATTTTGGAAGGGTGCACGGAGTCTTGGATAGGGGCTGAAGGGTTGGATAGGGGATTCATCGAACTGCGTAGGCATTCTTCTCTGATGGAGAGCATATGTTCTTCGAATAAGCCATACGGGTCGAGATGGGCGGTGATGTGGGGTGGGAGGATGTTTAACAAAGCGGTGAATAAGAGTTCATTTTGTTGGTCGTAATCTTCATAGCTATACGTGGTCCTCACGTATCTGTAGAGTTGTATGAGGGTCACATTTATATCCCCTTCATACTTGATCTCGTCGACTTTTATTATTTTGGGGGCGACGGGGGAACCCAAAAGTGGATCTAAGGTCCGGATCACGAAGGATCGAAACTGGTTCCAAGTACTCTCTGGCGTATTCTGTGTCACCATTTGGTGAAGAAATTCTTTAAAGGTAGGCTTATCAACAAGTTGGGAAACGGCTTCTCCCAACTGTAACATATGCAAAATTGCCCAGGCGATTTTTTCGCGGTCATTATGAAGTACCACATCGTACACTGGCTTTATTATGTCTAAGTAACTGGTGATATCATACGTGTTTATATCATACTTGGGAATGTGTGCGAATGGCTGAAGATTTCGCGATGTTGCCATGCTTCTACTGTTCCAAACTTGCAGTGTAATGCAACCTTTTATCCGAATCAAGAACCACCGCTGCCGCCAATGTTATGCCCTGTTTTTCTACAGGTTTAACTTGGGTAATGTGAGTTCTAAATTGACTGGGTATATAAGGCTGCATGCACAATACAAGATATGAGGAATAGAGAACACAAAGAAACACATGGTAGCAAGTTACATGATCACGTTTATTGATATACCACTGCAGAATACTTGTGTAAGACAATATAATAGAATTGAACAACACTAGCATAAGTGGATCTGGATGGAGCCTAGTCTCCCACTTCCAACGTTCAGGTATTAATCTTCTGATCACTGGCTTTGATTTCACAGGTTTATATACCGAAGACCATCAATGTTACTTATAGATTCATATTCACTGTTAGATTTATTACTGGTAGCTCTGGTGCACAAGTAGTAGTTCACAGACTAGATTAGACACACGTATTTTAGAGCACGGGAATTCTAGTAACCTCAGGGGGTACTGATCTAAGTTTTATATCCTTGTCTCAGAAATACATAGAACGCAAATCAGTGGGCGAACGTTAGATATCACTAGAGTTTTAATATCTGAATAAGGTAATTACGAGAGTCAAGGTCGCCTGTTAATTAAAGAGCACTGATCGCTTAGTACGTCCCAAATGGAATGGTTAAGTATGAGTTACACTGGGCAAGGTCTTAGCCACTTCGTAGAAATATTAATTAGTGAATCTCTAAACAGCACAGTAATATGTAGTACTGCTAAAAGGGAATCTTGGGTAGTATCTGATGGGTCTGGTCCTGGTTATCTTGCGTCCATGATGTTGGGGGCTAACGACTGGTTCCGCGGCCGTCCAGGGGGGCCATATGTGTGAAGTTCTTCAATACGTGGGCAGGTCCTTCTATCCAAATCTGCCACGGAGTCTGCCGGCTCTGGGATCTCACTCCGGAACAACACAAGGGCAGAGCTAGAAGTTAACTGCAGGGTAGTGAATGTGTTGTAAGAGAATAGATGGCATGCAAGGGGCTAGTAAAGTTCTAATGTTGTTCTGGCCTACTAAGTGAAGGTAGGCTGGATAGGAGTATATATATAAAAGGTTGGAGAGCGTTAGCAACGGACAATTCAAGGATCTTCAAGAGGTATGAGAGAGAGGCTAGGTCGGACAAGAGTCGAGAAGCGCGGGTGTCTTAATGAGAGGGGGGGGGGAAGAGTTCAAGGGCTACAGGGAAATTTTGCCCCTAAGGTCCCTGGGCGTGGGGGTGGCATTAGGCTACAATTGATATGGAAGTTTGAAAAGGCAGTAGAATACGTTAGCCAAATGCTACCGGGGAATGCAACTATGGGGTGGTATATGAGTCTGGAAAAGATAGAGTTATGTGATCAGTCAGAGAGTTATGGATACTATTAGTTGGCCCTGGGAACTGCGTTTTCTATTAAATATAAAATACCAACCACAGCGGCAGTTCGTAGGGGTACTTAGTTATTGTTTTCGGGGTACTTATGACAGATACTGGTAACCAGGTTATCTTATACAATCTCTGGTTGGGGTAAGAGGTGTAAGACACGAAGTAAATTGGCGTAGTGTGGGCTGTGGATACGAAGGAGGCAAGGGGAAGACGTATGACAATTGTGGAAAGTAAATGGAAAAAGGTGAACACAATGGCGGATAGAAATACTTAACCTAAGGATTGCATACATAGATTATGGGGCGATGGGTCTTCAGAAGCTTAGTCTGGCAAGACAAGATGTTAGGGAATGTTAATATTAATACTTAGTTACTAGAGGAACAATGCAAGGGGCGACTGAGCACGGGTTACATATATCTATACTCGTCATGGAAAATGATATACGAGGTCTAGGGACAAGCGTGGGTGTTTGAACTTCTAAGATATATAACATCTACTTCTCGGATGTAAGAACATACATAGATATAATTATGGCTGTCTGATGTGTTGGCATTGGCTCAACGTCGGGACAGGGCATGTTTTTAATATGAATGTATATTCCTGTTCATCATCTTTGTAGCAAGGACAGTGCCGCTATGTCGTATCAATGCTGGTGGCAGTTAATATTATAGACTTAGTTACTAGAGGAACAATGCAAGGGGCGACTGGGCACGGGTTACATATATCTATACTCGTCATGGAAAATGATATACGAGGTCTAGGGACAGCGTGGGTGTTTTAACTTCTAAGATATATAACATCTACTTCTCGGATGTAAGAACATACATAGATATAATTATGGCTGTCTGATGTGTTGGCATTGGCTCAACGTCGGGACAGGGCATGGGTGTTTTAATATGAATGTATATTCCTGTTCATCATCTTTGTAGTTAGGAGTGTAGGACACGAGAGGGTTAGTGTACGTGAGGTGTGGAAAATGGTCAGTTTAGAAAAGGTAAGTGGGTGCGTCCTGGAGCTGTTTAGCCCTGCGGGCTTGGGCCTGTCTGAAATGGCTGGCTCGGTCAGCTGGTCCTTTCGTTCTGTGGACCTTTCCTTTGGTGTTTCTGTGTGGTGTTCGTTCATGGCTTCTGTGGTGGGCTTCTCGTTCTGGGGCATTTTACACCCTATTCAACATCTGACAGACATTAATAGATCACAGAGCAAGCCAAACGTAATGACAGCTGAGACGTGACTTATTAGCGCCACTGTACAGGTCTCCCTCACTATCCGATGCCACAATTTATGATATTATAATAGGTTTTTGGTGTTTGGGTTTTGGCTGGTCCCAGGACGCATCCCCATTTACCCCATTAATTTTAGGGTTTGCTATATGATTTTTCTATTTAAGATCGGGTTTTCAGGAACGTAACACAATCGAGGGAGACCTGTAGTTATAATCCTACACCCTAGCCTGTTCAATCCCCTCATGCCAAATTTTATTTTAATCTAGCTCGCTTCAGACAATTTCATTAAATTTAGCAGTGATTTGTCATCGTTAGAGGGTTTGAGATAGTCTTTTAACCTTCTGATATTGAGGTCCTTCCTAAGCTGGGTAAATCATCTTTCAGTATGTATGTATGTATGTATATATATGTATGTATGTATATACACCCCATAGCTGGGGGTGGCCGATTAGAGACAAAGCCCAAACAGAAACCTTTAAAGTTCCAATTCTTAGGGTCCGGGATCACTTTCGCGTTCCCTCGCCCCTTTCTCTGTCTCGTCAAGTAGGAGAATTTTACAAGGGGAGGAGGATTCCTAGCCACCCGCCCGCAGTAACATTAATGTCATTAACAGACAGGGGCCTATATTTGAACTTCACAAAAAGCAAAGGCTAGGACCAAATATGCCATTAGATTTATTAAGCAAAATGAAAACCAATTAACCTAAGAAGTGCGCATGGGGGTAATTAGAAATGTCCGCCTGTGCTGACGTATTTGAGCTGTTTCCATCACTAAAATATTCATTTTATCATAACTAGCATTAATACTTATCCATACGCGCCTATTATGGGTTGATTATAAAGGTATTAACCTGAAACAACAATAAAACGAGTGAAAACAGCGTTTGGATGGTCAAAATCGGAGATACAGGCCGTGAGTTATATAATGTATGGGTGAGGCAACCTGCTTTCCCGCCAATTTCCCCCAAAGCCACTGAGACACAGTCGATCGATACTCTCTCTCTCTCTCTTGCACTCGCTTGCTAACACTGATGACAATGCCCTGCTTGCAACTCGCTAATGTTAGCACGAAAATATACCTCAGAATAAGGGAATAACAGGGAAAATAGGTGATAACTGAAGGAGGGGAGGAAAGTGGGGAAGGAGGGGAGGTAGAGGAGTGATATTTTGCATGGCCCAGGGGCAAATTTTTTTTTTTTTTTTTTTTTCCGATGTTTAAAGTAGATTTTTTTTTTTCTCTGACTCTTAAGAGTCTTCCTGCAGTCCGCCGGGGGAACTCTTAAGAGTCTCCCCTCAGTTGCCGGGTTAAGGAAGGAAGCCCTTGCAAAGAGTCTGGCAGAAAAGGATACTAACTGTTTTTGGAAGGACATCAGATCCATGCAAAATTGTAACACACCATTACCTGTCAGTGTTGAGGGGGTTACGGGTGAAGAGAACATTGCTGACTTATGGAAAACTCATTTTAAGGAACTACTTAACAGTGTAAACCAAAGGTCTACTAATGGTGCAATTCAATATGTGAAAGATAGTAATTATGAAGACATTAAAGTGACTGAAAGTGATCTTGAGAATGCCATAAGAAAACTTAACCTAAACAAAGCTTGTGGGCTGGATGGTATATATGCAGAACATCTTAAATATGCAGATAAGTTGTTAATAGATAAACTTAGTTCTTGCATCACCAGTCTATTTACGCATGGTGTCCTGCCGGAGTCTATGATATCCGTAATACTTGTTCCTGTCATTAAAGATAAATCAGGTAAAATTACAGCTAAAGACAACTACCGCCCAGTAGCACTTGCTAGTGTGGTGAGTAAGGTAGTTGAAATGATATTGCTAGAAAGAATGTCTGCATAATTTGTCACCAGCAGCAATCAGTTTGGCTTTAAGAAAAATCACGGCACAGACCAATGCATATACTGTATGTGCTGAAAGAAGTGATTGATACACACAACAAGCTAAATAACTCAATTTTCTTGTTTTCTTGATGCAAGTAAGGCTTTTGATAGGGTGTGTCACAAAACCTAATTTGAAACATTAGTTAACAGGGGAGTGCCTAGCTATATTGTTAGGATACTTATTTTCTGGTATGCTAATCAAAAAATATGTGTAAGATGGGGCAACATCCTGTCAGGCTCTTTCGCCGTAACCAATGGTGTTAGGCAGGGGGGGATATTGTCTCCGTATCTTTTCAACGTCTACATGGATGATCTTAGTCTGGAGCTGAACAAGACTCGCACTGGGTGCTGCATTGGCAGCACCATTGTAAATCATCTCATGTATGCTGATGACCTAGCCTTAATCGCGCCCTCTGGAGCTGGATAAATTATTAAGAGTATGTGAAAAATTTGGAATCGAACAGTCAGTCAAATTTAATCCTATAAAGAGCAATATCATAATATTTAAATCTAACCTTCTATTGAAATCAAAGCTACCTAAATTCCATTTGTATGAAGAAATTATAGAAGAAGTAAGTAAAGTAAAGTATCTAGGACACTATATTTCAAGTGATCGCTCAGATGATGAGGATATGGGTAGTCAGCGAAGGCAACTTTACATGCAGGGAAATTCAATATTAAGAAAATTTCATATGTGCACATGGGATACAAAAATAACATTGTTCAACTCCTACTGCTCACCAATGTATACAGCACAACTATGGTGGAACTATAAGAAAATGACAGTGAATAGACTAAGTATCTCATATCACAATATCATGAAAATGTTTCTGGGGCTCTCAAAATATGAGAGTACAAGTACGCTATGTGCCTATATGAACTTACACTGTTACCAATCACTCATTAGAAAGCTAACATATAAATTCATTCAGCGCCTTAACACTTCTGAGAACAGTATCATTAAAATGCTACAAACTCCAAGCATAGGCTACACCTCTAGGATCCAGGCACACTGGAGGAAGTTGCTCTATATTTAACCTTAAGTAATGATTTCAGGTCTGCTACTCTACAGAATTAGCATACCGGTACTGAACCTCATAGTGCAGTACAGTACCGATATTCCTATACTGTACTGTAGCAACATACTGTACCGGATGCTAAATGATGTGAGGCATGGTACTGTACATAATTAGGACAGTGGTTTTGGTAACACAGTAGTTTGATGACCACTGTTTTTGGTTGAGGCAGTGCTGTGAACTACATGATAGCAAGCTGGGTATTATTTAATTTCTTTTTATTTTATGTAGCCTATGTACAGTAGCTTATATATATTTATGTTACCGGTACTGTAAGGTATATATGGACCCCAGTATGGTCCCCTCTGTACTGTGTGAGTCTGAAATAAAGTATTATTATTATTATTATTATTATTATTAATAATAATAAATCTTCCTACCTCCAGACAATTTTAAGGGGAGACTGGCCCTTTTTTTTTTGGGTAATTTATTCCTATATTTCTTAGTTTCCTTGCTAGACCTCCATCAAGTTTAGAAACAACCCCTGCACCCCCCCCCCCCCTTCAAGATAAATTTGTACATTTTTCGGTAGAAATATGTCGCGGCCGAAGACCACTTCCTCTTAAAATTTCAGGCTCGCTATCGCTCGCCAGGAAATAATCGACACCTAAATGGCATGAAAGGCCTTAAAATGGGGTGAAAGGTATTAAAATTGCCAAACTAATGGGCCGAACGTCATAAAATCTGAAAACAAATGGGGCTAAACACAAGGAAGAAGGGGGACCAGGAAAACGGTCTGTCTCCCCTTAACCAATGAGCCTTGCTGTGGCACGGTTAGCACTATGCCAACATCAGCCCAAGTCATGACAAAATGGGGCGGTGCTGTGACGGGACTATTGCATTATATTCAAACTGTGGAAGGCAACCACGTCTGAGCCATTACAAAGTATGTAATTATTATGTTTTTTACACCAATCAACTTCACTTCTAAACTCAATTAATGAAATCAACAAATACATGTGGCACTCCAAGGACTCAAACCCAGGATACTCGCAGCGAAATGTAGGCGGGCATTGCGGTGTTGTTCCGCTGTGTGTCTGCCTGCTGAGACCGGGACCTCTCTGGGAAGCCTTGGACCTGGGGGTTGCTGGAGTGATCCTTGGTCTCTGGGTCTTCTCCTGGGCGACCTAGATGTGTTTGAGTTACTTTGTTTCATTTTGTTGTTTCTATTTGGGCTCTGTCTCTAGTCATCCACCCCCAGATATGGGATATGTTCCTGAGTATATACATACATACAAGATTACAAAAAAAAAAAAAATACTTACTGGATTCACGTAGCTTTCCTCATCCTACATCCTCTCTCCCCCCCCCCCCCCATTTCATATTATCTTTATATGAGTGATATGTGGTACAACAGTGCCCTACTCATTAACAAATAGAATTCGAGATCGAGTATATCACAAACATATAAAACACAAAAATCTGGCAAGTCGTGTACTTAAGGGGAGGCAGACCGTTTTTATGGATACCCTTCTCCCTAATGTTTAACCCCCACTAGTTTTGAGATTATAAGACGTTCGGCCAATTAGTTTGGCGATTTTAACACCTTTCGCCCCATTTCGTTGTCAATTTTAAGACCTTTTGTGCCATTTAGGTGTCAATTTTTTCCTGGCGAGCGATAGCGAGCCTGAAAATTTTGGAAATTTTTCTACCGAAAAATGTACAAATTTATCTTGAAGGGGGATCTAGGGGGTGTTTTTCTAAGCTTGATGGAGGTCTAGGGAGGAAACTAGAAAAATATATGAATACATTAATTAATAGACCAAACAAACGGTACGTCTGTCTCCCCTTAAACCCACTCCTTTATGTCAATTTTAACCCGTGGAGCCCCGGCTAGTTTTGTAATGTTTGCGCACCAGAACCCGGCCGGTTTTCAAAAATGGTTTTATTCCAGAAACAATAGCGAACGGGTTAGGAATGAAGGAAAAACCACGAAAAACCGCTCAAAAAGCTTAAAAAATGGTCCTACAGAGCCCCCGAAAATGGATTTTACAAGAGTAAAAAATTGAAGGCAATTATCCCAAAAAACCAGGTTATTGCGCGCTCGCGCGCACGCACGTGGACTTTGAGAGTTTTCAACCATCGGCACGGTTGCGTGGGATACGTACACAGTTCCCATACAAATCTGAGCCCTCTTGAGTGGCTACACCTGAGGTTACGGTCGGCGTAATTAGGGTGACGCGCCAGGCGCGTCTCTGGGGCTGTGCGTTACATACATCGCCGACGCGTCAGGCGCGTCGCTGGGGCTATACGGGTTAATACAGTATTTGTGTCACTCATGCTTTTTGTCATCCCTTTGAACATGATGGCTAAGGTCCAGTAATTATATAAGTGTTAAGGGAGCCCGACTCGCTTTTTTTCTCTTTCTCTCCCTCTCTCTTTGGCTTGTATCCATTCGGCCCCATTCAGCCTACTGTTTTAATACGTTTACCACCATCCAGGTGTCAATATTACCGCGAGCCAGCATCAGCATATATATATTTTTGTTTTGACAGCAAGCTAAATTTGTACATTTTTCGATAGAAAAATTTCTCCGGCGAAGCCGGATTTAATCCATACAATGCTGGCTCGCTATCGCTCACCAGGAAGAAATCGACACCTGGATGGGGATAAACGTCTTAAAACAGTTGGCTGAATGGAGCCGAATAGATACAAGCCAGGGAAAGAGAGAAAAGGAGAGAAAGATATACAAAGCCGGTGACCCCCCTTAAGATGTATCAGCTGAAAATAAAACAAAAAAATTAAACTTCGTTCAGATTCCAAACAGAATGATAAACTTTGCTTTGGTGGGACAAACTCTGTATGTTTTTCGGTAGTCGGTTTGACCAATGCGTTGATGATTAAGGAGGGTCACCGGCTTTTTTTGTTTTAACTTTCTCTCCTTTTTTCTCTTTCCCTGGCTTGTATCCATTCGGCCCCATTCAACCAATTGCTTTAAGACGTTTATCCCTATCCAAGTGTCGATATCTTCCTGGCGAGCGATAGCGAGCCAGCATTGTATTATTTTTTCTTTTTCTATATTCCAACTACTCCCTCTCGGGCATAGGCTGAGAGTCTGCACATTCAACCACTGAACGCGGCGAGGCCTGTGAGGTCTTGTTCTAGTCTAGGGAGTAAGACATGCGAAGCACCCCGGCTCGAAGCAACTCCATCTCTGAAGCTGCTCGACCTCCGCGCTTCACCATCTCATTCCGCAGACTCGGACCCTCACTCTCAGAACGCCACCTATTGAGCAATGAACTCACTAGGCATTGCCCCCCTGTAGCATATTTTGAATATGGGAATGGAGAAATCCAGCTTCGCCGGAGAAATTTTTCTATCGTAAAATGTACAAATTTAGCTTGCTCTCAGAACACAAATATATATATTCTGGCTCGCTATCGCTCGCCAGGAAGAAATCGACACCTGGATGGAGATAAACGTCTTAAAACAGTTGGCTGAATGGGACCGAATGGATACAAGCCAGTGAAAGAGAGAAAAGGAGAGAATAAAAAAAGACGGTGACCCCCCTTAAGCTGGCGAAAAATTGGCTTGTTCTCATCTTAATTTCTCAGATATTGCAACGTCTTTATGGCCAAATATGTTGTTGATTACGAAAACCTGGCAAACATATATGATGCAAAGACGTAGTAGTTTCCTATTTATCCATTAGTTATCAAGAAATGAGGTGCTAAGGGATCAACATTTCCGCCAACTAAAAAAAAAAAAAAAAAGAAGGATACTATATTCTGTTCATTATAGGTAGGCCAGACATCGTGAATCCCAACCTCTGTAACTCAAAAATGGTCAGAGCAAATGGGCTGTAAACCTATTTCCTGGCTGACTCTTCCCACATGGTAGACACATTAGCTCGATTACTTTAGTCGTTTGTGAGTTATACAGATTGGTGTTTAAGATAGTTGGCCTAATTATATAAAAGTATGGTGTATTCCATATCGCTGCACACGTAGGCTACTTAACCCTTTGAGTTCCAGCGACGTGTGTTTCATTTTATTCTAGCTATATTTAGACAATATTATGCAGCTTAACAGGGGAGTGCCTAGCTATATTGTTAGGATACTTATTTTCTGGTATGCTAATCAAAAAATGTGTGTAAGATGGGGCAACATCCTGTCAGGCTCTTTTGCCGTAACCAATGGTGTTAGGCAGGGGGGGATATTGTCTCTGTATCTTTTCAACGTCTACATGGATGATCTTAGTCTGGAGCTGAACAAGACTCGCACTGGGTGCTGTATTGGCAGCACCATTGTAAATCATCTCATGTATGCTGATGACCTAGCCTTAATCGCGCCCTCTGGAGCAGGACTGGATAAATTATTAAGAGTATGTGAAAAATTTGGAATCGAACATTCAGTCAAATTTAATCCTATAAAGAACAATATCATAATATTTAAATCTAACCTTCTATTGAAATCAAAGCTACCTAAATTCCATTTGTATGAAGAAATTATAGAAGAAGTAAGTAAAGTAAAGTATCTAGGACACTATATTTCAAGTGATCGCTCAGATGATGAGGATATGGGTCGTCAGCGAAGGCAACTTTACATGCAGGGAAATTCAATATTAAGAAAATTTCATATGTGCACATGGGATACAAAAATAACATTGTTCAACTCCTACTGCTCACCAATGTATACAGCACAACTATGGTGGAACTATAAGAAAATGACAGTGAATAGACTAAGTATCTCATATCACAATATCATGAAAATGTTTCTGGGGCTCTCAAAATATGAGAGTACAAGTACGCTATGTGCCTATATGAACTTACACTGTTACCAATCACTCATTAGAAAGCTAACATATAAATTCATTCAGCGCCTTAACACTTCTGAGAACAGTATCATTAAAATGCTACAAACTCCAAGCATAGTGTACACCTCTAGGATCCAGGCACACTGGAGGAAGTTGCTCTATATTTAACCTTAAGTAATGATTTCAGGTCTGCTACTCTACAGAATTAGCATACCGGTACTGAACCTCATAGTGCAGTACAGTACCGATATTCCTATACTGTACTGTAGCAACATACTGTACCGGAAGCTAAATGATGTGAGGCATGGTACTGTACATGAAATACACCAGGAACGAAAATTCCTGGGAGCGAAACTTCCACCCCCAGCAAGATCCCTCCCTCTCTTCCACTTCCATCCACATATTACACGTCTCGTTAATCACAGTCTTCTTGATACAAACCACACTTCCTTACCCCCTGACATTCTTGAAGTACCCACTAAAGTATGTATTCCATTAAATACTAACCCTGCAGACTATAATACTCTCATCGTGTACAGGAACGAGGCGATCTGAAGACACCTCGCTCTCTCTACATTACGAAGGTATAGGTACGTACCCCATACTAACTAATTGTATCGAAATACCTCTGCTGACTTATATATGTTTAATTCTGATCAACCTGCAGACGGCCATAACTGCAAACCATGCATTATTGTATTAATGATATATATATATATTTAACTATGTATCGAAGTACCTCTGCTGATTTATATATGTTTAATTCTGATCAATCTACAGACGATAATCTCAAGAGAGAAAGACCGGGAAGACACCTGGTATCTCTCTGCATTGTCAGTATGTGTATGTGTACCCCCATGCCCCATTACCCCTTTTTTCTAAGTAACTAAAGTATATATCCTACCAGAGCAACAGACAGACAGACAGACAGACTTTCACCAACACGGTCGGAGAGAGAGGGACAAAAACACCCCGCCTTCGCGCGCCGACTCCTCCCCTGCCCAATTAACAGCTTATAGACTCGGCAGCCGGCACTGGACAACCCACCCCAAAATGGCCGACCCCAGACGACCACCTCCAACCTCTCCAGACCAAACCTCCACACCAATCCACATGTTCCACATTGTTTAACTCACATTCTTCTAGTATTACAAACCACATCTCTTTCCTCCCCGCCATTATTAAACCCTAACTAAGTAGGTACTAAATGACATCCACCCCATACCTTCTGATGACGTAGCAGTGATGGCCGCGTCGTATGCATGTCCCTGTGACTGTCGTAATTACTGTTGTATTAATTTCACATGCGTTTGGCTCCAGCTGAACCCAACTATAACCGCCACAGGCAACATGACTGCAGGCTATGTATATGATTAATGAATATGTTTATCTTTAACTAGGACCCCCCTGCAGGAAAAGTAAGAGGAAAGCCACCTCTTACCTCTCTGTATTATGAGGGGTACAGATATATGACTATGCAAATTATTGTATTGGTTATGTCACTACCATTTTATTGTTAGGCCATGAATATGATTAATGAATACGTGACAGCCCCTGTAGAAGAAGTAAGAGGGTAGACACCTCTTAGCTCTCTGTATTATATAACTGTCCCCCCCCCCCCAGAATTTCAACATTCATAGTATGTTTTTCCAAGGTGTGAACCTTTAATAAACCAAAAAACTAGGCTTTTTAATGTACCTTATAAGGCATGCCCAAACTTTGTATAAACATTCATTAAATACGCCTTATAAATGCCTTGAATTTTCCCTTAAAAGAGCTTTTAGTGAACCTTAAAACGGCTTACTCGCGAGGACAGAGTCCACCTGGCCAGGCTGAGATGCGGACACCATCCAGCTCTTCTGAGCTATCAGAAGAGACTGGATGACTCCGTCGTCGACACCTGCCTGGGTTGTAACACAGCACCCCATACCTAAAACACATCATAGAAGACTGCATTTCACACAACCACTTACCCCAACAACACAATTTACACTATTTGAGAGCTCTGTGGGAGAGCCCGACCGTGGCCATGGCCTTCCTTAAGGACTCGGGGCTGTTCGGCCAGGCAGCTTAGGGAACAACAACAACAACAACAACAACTCTACTGAATTTTGAACTTGCTTGTGTAACAAAAGCCCATACCAAAATTTGTAGCTGCTTAGCTAATAACTATTAAATAAGATACTAGGTATATACCATAAAAATTAGCTCCTCTCAATTGCAAAACACAAACAACTTGGAGAAAAGTATTATACAAAGCATAAAGACAGAGCACAGTATGACACAGGGGAAGCCTACCCAGACAAAAGATCCATTCAATCACTAATCACATATTCTCCACAGAATGAATCGTTTCACCACACACATTCAGGTCTCGTCAGATTATGAATTCGCCTATCAAACCATTTCCCAATCACTATCATTATGACAATCTGTGTCATAATCTGGATCAGAGGCTTCTGATAAACCACCACCATCCTGTCTCCCATTTGAAACAGTATTTGCAGGCTGGGCCCTTTCATTTTGAGTACCGGTACTGTTACCGGACTGCAGAGGTGGGCAGGTGCGCGCCATTTGGCGCTCTGCGCTCTGCGATCCGGTGCGCATTACCAATATAGAGGAGCGCGGAGCGAGGAGCGGCAAAATTCTGAAATCGGAGTGCAGGCGCGGAGCGCAGCTAGAAATTCGCGCTCCTTTCTGGCGCTCCGGAGGCGATTTTTCCTGTCAACAACAGGTACAAGAACGTCATTATCGTGTACAGTCATCGTACCGTTCGTACGGTGTTACTCACGGTATTAGTGAACTGTGATACAGTGATACTATGATAGTGACAGACTGACAGTGTTACAGTTGTTAACTTGTTATTTTTTTTTGGGGGGGCTTTTGCTAACGCAAATTAAACCTTACGGGCAAGTTACGGCTTACGAAGGGGCCTAAGGGTAAGTCTGGCAGTGGTATAGCCCGAGCCTGTCTGACTGTCTGATAGTCAAAAGACACTATAGACTTCAGAGACTTTTATCATTTTATGGTATCGATACTATCGGAATGTTACTTGAATGTATGGGTGGGAGGGTGGTTTGGGGGATGGTGGGGGGAAGGTAGAAGCGTAATTGACTCGTGTTACAAATATGAAGCCGATTGGTGAGGTAGTTTCGCCACCACAGATTTTATTTGTTTTCCTTTTCTTCGTACGGATACGCTGGAAGTGGGTTGTGGGAGGCAGTTGGGGGTGTGGTGGAGGGAAGGCATAAGGGTAAGGCACTTGTCACACAAATATGGAACCGATTGGTGCAATCGTTTCGCCGCCACAGATTTTATTTTTTTTTCCTTGTGAGGCGACCGATAGTCAGCGAGTGGGTGGGAGGAGGGGTTTGGGGTAGTGGTGGTGCCGTGGTGGGTATGCAGAAGGGTAAGGTACATGTGGTAAAAAACTAAAAATATGAAAGCCATAGGTGCAGTCGTTTCGCTGCTACAATTTTTTTTTTCGGCGAGTCAGTATATAATTATATACGGACCTGGCACTGGGCGTGACAACTGACATCTGACAAGACCCTAGTCCCGGCCGTATATATATAATTATTATAAATTATATACCGTCGGACCTGGCAGTTTCGGACCTAGTTTCTCAGTTTGGACAGTTTCTGTAATTCTTTATGTCATATCATAGATATCAATGGACAGTCACAATGTCACAAACTCACAATGATATCAATCATATCATATCATTTACATTTGCAATGATATCAATCATATCATATCATTGACATTTGATTCATTGATATTACATAAAGAATAACAGATATCATTGACATTTGATTCATTGATATTACATAAAGAATAACAGAAACTGAGAAAGTGAGAAACTTAAACAGTTAAACTTCAGAAAGACACCATGACTTGAGTTTTTTTTAATGTTTTGAATTCTTGGAATTTAGTGAAGTGAAAGACAAAGGACAAAGTGAAGGACAAAGGTAAATAATTAAATAACTTCTAGAAGCTGTTTTGTTTGTTTTGTTTTTTATATACCTATTTATGGGAGCTTGGAGCGCAGGAGCGCAGAGTGGGAAGCGCATCGGGTCTGCTGACAAAAGGAGCGCGTGAGCGCTGCCGCATTACCTTATGTCTGATGAGCGCGGAGCGCTGCCGCATTACCGGTCCCACCGGAGCGCGCCCACCTCTGCCAAAGGCAGTCAAAATAGACGGGAAATATTATCTTCCCATTGACATACCTAGTACCCTTGGGTTCTTAGTTCAGTGGCATGACCACTAGACACCTACCTGCACTTATATATATATATATATATACTGTATATATATATATATATTATATATTTTTTTCACCTATGATAAATAATCTTTTGATGAGCCTTCATGGACCATATATGATCTCTAATTATTTTAAAATTCCTCAGATATCATAGTGAACAAGCAGAACTTGCAAACAGATGAAGCCGAGGTTCGACAGGCCATCATGATATACTTAAGAAATGCGGGAGACAGGTGTTTTGGACGAAAGCGACGGAGCGAAGCAGGTGCCAGTAGTCAGATCTCCAATGTTGAGGACCCATGCGGGACTCAGTGATAACAATATACATTATATAATACTCAATCTCAGAGAATCAAGTTTGTGTTAGTCTTTTGTGCAAATGCCAGTTAGGTAAACTTAACATATTTGGTGCAAAGAGTTCGAGAAGGCGTAAGGTACGGACGGTGTTCCTCCTGTTGTACTAAAAAACTGTGCTTCTGTGCTGACTCCCTGCCTAGGCAAACTCTTTCGTCTCTGTCTCTCCTCTAATGTCTTCCCTTCTTGCTGGAAGTTTGCTCTCATTCAACCTGTCCGAAAGAAGGGTGACCGCTCTCAACCCTCCAAACTTAACAGGTTGGACTGCTCGACGCGGAGGCCCGGAGGGTGCTACACAAGGCTCAAACAAAGCTTAACGTTATTCCTACTGTAACTCGAGTAACGTATCCCCTGAAATCAGCTGCCCAGAATCTCACTACTGTACAGCGTTCCATCCCTTGCAAGGCAACTCTGTTCATTAGACCATGTCAAACAAAAATATACCATAGGAATCAATACTCATAATACACTCTAAAAGCACAATAATTAATAATAGCCTACTGTACTTCCAATTAGGTGAAAGTTAGGTAGCCTAATTAAAATGTAAAATCATATAACCTACCATAATAATTCAGCAAGTACCCATACCTAAACGGCCGGTCAATATACAGGAGGCGCTACAATATTGGTAAAAAATTAAGCTCAATAGCATGTGATTAAACGATTTTTCTCCAAATTGTTGATGTAGGTGTCATTCCCGGGAAACTAACATAATACATATTATGTATGTATAGTACAAGATTAGTACAAGAAGAAGAAGAGAGGTACCTTGGGTAAACTGCTGCTCCAAGTTATCAACATATATACCCTATGTCAACACTACACAGAGCAAACAACGTATATAACTCCACAATGAATGCACAGAGAATGTGGTGGAACATATACAGTGTTAGTGAATAGTCCATAAGTGAGTGAAAAGTGAAGTGGAATATCTGCCCCCCTGGTCATCTGGGTATCAGGTCTTGGTCTTGGTCTTGGTGCGAGAGTCACGCTCGACTGGTCGAGGTGTGGCCTTAGTATCGGCTCTCTCTCCTAGGATAAACTTATAAACTATAATGGAAAAGGACAGGTTGAGAATAAAAGAAGATTGTTCCCCGTGGGCATTCTCACCCCAGCCTCACTATTGTGAGGCTGATCTTTTCCTCCACACTCCCTCTAGGTAGTCCTTAACACTCCGTGCAGTGGTCTCATTCCACATGTTTAGGTCGTTCAGGCCAAGCAGGTAGATCACTATTCCGTCGAGCCCCCATTCATACCTTCCTACCACTGCATTCCATTCCTCCGCACCAATCTCTTGCACTATGGATCTTAGCATTACCCGCCTTTCTCCTTCATATTTTCTGCACTTTAGGAGGATATGCTCCACAGTCTCGTCCTCCCCACTCTCGCACATCTTGCATGCCTTGTTGCCTTCATTTGACCATCTATATGTTCTGCTGTTCAGCTCAAGCGACTTAGTTCGGGCCTTGAAGAGGAGTTCCCCTCCGATGCTCCCATCGTAGAATGGCTCCCTTCTTGGCTGTTGCTTACACATGTACCATTCTAGTGAACTCTTGTTTCTCATATTCCCCGCCCATTCGTCCCTTGCTACGCTTTGTACCCGTTTGCCGATCTCTTTCTTCCATCTCTCATGGCTCCACATTTCCATACTTTCCCCCATCATGATACCACGCATTCCGTACTTCTCTATCTTTCTGTCGCACATCTTGTTCCATTTACTACTCTCCTTAGCCCATTCAAACACCTTTCGTGCCCATCTATCACCATTCATTTTTTCCAGTCTGACCCGGTACCGTAGGACTCCCTTGTCTATTCTTTCTTCAAAGGAGCTCCATCCCGCGTCACCTCTCAAGGCTTCTACTGCAGTAAACAAGATGGCGGGGCGAGGTGGGACAATCTCAACCCAGGGACGAAATAGTGATGGCCTTGAAATCAACGAACTGTTATGCTTTATATCAAATAAAATAGATAGTCTACCTACAGACAGTATTGTGCAGCTGTGTGTGCCCTTTTATGATGAAGATAAAATTGTGGCAGCCAAGAACAGAGTGTTCGATCTTATTGGTACTAGTGAAGATAACAATTATCGAAATATTAAACGAGACTGAAACTGGTGCAAACAAAAGTGCTGAGAACATTAAAGACATTATTAAATTGCTACAAGAGAGTAAGGCTGTGGGCTTACCCACTTTCGTGGCCATGGACCTAAAGGACCTACCACCTATACAATTTGATAGGATAGATGTGTCAGTGCTACTTAGTGAAATCAAGAACACCCAAATGGAAGTTAAATTACTGAGAGAGTGTACCACAGGTCAAAAAGAAACCATAGTGGACATAAGCAGTGTGGTTTCAAATGTAGCTGACAGAGTGAATAAGTTAGAAAATAACTCTACTAACGCTCCACCTCAACCACAGGCACAAGTGACACAACAACAGCATCAACAACAACAACCACCCATAGGCCTACAACACCACCACCAGCAACAGCAGGCTGAACTACAACAGCAACAGCTGCAACAACTCCAAACACAACAGCGACCCATACAACAACAGCGACCCATGCATCAACAGCAACAACAACAACAGCAGCAGCAACAACCACAACAGCAGCAACAACCACAACAACCACAACAGCAGCAACAACCACAACAGCAGCAGCACCAGCAGGTGCAACAGCAACAACAGCAGGTGCAGCAGCAACAACAGCAGGTGCAGCAGCAACAACAACAGCAGGTGCAGCAGCAACAACAGCAGCAGGTGCAGCAGCAACAACAGTAGGTGCAGCAGCAACAACAGCAGGTGCAGCAGCAGCAACAGCATCAACAAAAACAACAACACCAGCGACAACTACAACAATCCAAACTAACCCAGCAGCAGCATTCATATCAAAGGCAACACCAGGTGTGGCAGCAGCAGCGACCACAACAGCAACAACACCGAACACAACAGCAATCTTTATCGTCGGCAACGAGAGAAGATAATACAGTGCCAGCTACACCATCCTCAAATTTACCTACACAAACTGAACCAAATGAAGGAGCCAATGCAAGGGAAAACCCATGGACTATGGTCAAATGGGTGAATGGCAAGCCTCGCTACTCTAGGGAAGGCGAGCAGGTTCACCCTAGACCGAGAAACCAGCCAGGAATTAAAGGTAGGGTCAAGGATACTGGCCTCAATACCATCAAAAGGCCCCGACTAGCTAGGGTGTTTGCCACAGGATTCAACCCTAGTGTTACTGCTGAGAATCTCAAGACATACTTGGCTGATAATCTACATATAAATATAGAGGTAAGACAGCTGACCACCCTCTCCAGGTCCACTACCTGTGCCTCCTTTTGTATAACTAGCGAATGTCCAGATCCAGATGTTTTCATGAATCCTGACCTGTGGCCAGAAGATGCATATGTCAACTGGTACAGAGAACCAAGACAATATCCCAATGAGGACAGTGCAGAGGCTTCTGGGACTTGGAGGCATCGCACACCACTATCCAACTTGCAGTAATGGAGGGGATACCAACAACAGCAGCAAGTATAAAAGTAACTTCATACAATTGCAGAGGACTCCCTAAAACAAAGAGGAATCTCCTGTTGCGACCTGACATCGTATCTACATTAAGGACCAGTGACATAGTCTGCCTTCAGGAAACCTGGTACACAAAACAGGACTTAGGTAATTTGAACATATTAGATAAAGATTTCCATGGGTACGGACTACGGGGTCTCCACTACGGACACACGTGATGGTATTGTGGCAGGTCACCCCCCAGGGGGAGTTGCAATAATGTGGAGATCGTGCCTAGATAGTGTAATTAAAACCATTGAGACAAATTTAAGCTGGTGTGCGGGAATACAGCTGGAAGTGGGACACAGAAAATTTGCAATATTTTGTGTTTACTTACCGTATCAGTGTGCAGAAAATGAAGAACTTTATTTGGAAAAGTTAGGGGAGCTTGGTGGCCTAATTTCTGAATTAGAGATAACGTGTTACTCAGTGGTAGGTGATTGGAATGCTACCCCTCACAAGTTGGGTGGTTCCATGTTTGCTAAACATATGTTAAGGTTTTGTGAGGAGCAAGGTTTAATTTTGTCCTCCAAAAACCTGCTTCCAGAAAATAGCTATACATATGTTAGTGAAGCATGGGAGACCAGGTCGTGGCTTGATTATGCAATCTCTAGCTCTGACTTTCATGACTCTATCTCAGAAATGGCCATAAGATACGACATTACGGATGACGACCACATACCTATAGAATTAACAATCCAAATTAATAAAGCACCGGAAATAACAGAAACTAGCAATAGCATCAAGGCAAAAGTTCCATGGAATGTAATCTCAAATGAAGAGTGCCAAATGTACTGTGATAAAACCAAGGACTTATTAAATAGGGTGCAATATGATGGTAATGGTGTAGCACAATGCAGGGATCCAAAATGTAGTGATGCACAACACAGAAAGGACATTATTACATTTTACAATAGTATAATAGATTCTTTATCAAAAGCGGGGGAAAGTATTTTTAATAGCCGTAAATATAAGTCCTCATTCAATAAGCCAGGTTGGCAAGACTATGTGGCTGACCTGTATCAGGCCTCCAGAGATGCTAGGTCTCATTGGCTTGAAGTAGGTCAGCCTAGACAGGGGCCTATATTTGAACTTCACAAAAGAGCAAAGGCTAGGACCAAATATGCCATTAGATTTATTAAGCAAAATAAAAACCAATTAAGGAAGGAAGCCCTTGCAAAGAGTCTGGCAGAAAAGGATACTAACTGTTTTTGGAAGGACATCAGATCCATGCAAAATTGTAACACACCATTACCTGTCAGTGTTGAGGGGGTTACGGGTGAAGAGAACATTGCTGACTTATGGAAAACTCATTTTAAGGAACTACTTAACAGTGTAAACCAAAGGTCTACTAATGGTGCAATTCAATATGTGAAAGATAGTAATTATGAAGACATTAAAGTGACTGAAAGTGATCTTGAGAATGCCATAAGAAAACTTAACCTAAATAAAGCTTGTGGGCTGGATGGTATATATGCAGAACACCTTAAATATGCAGATAAGTTGTTAATAGATAAACTTAGTTCTTGCATCACCAGTCTATTTACGCATGGTGTCCTGCCGGAGTCTATGATATCCGTAATACTTGTTCCTGTCATTAAAGATAAATCAGGTAAAATTACAGCTAAAGACAACTACCGCCCAGTAGCACTTGCTAGTGTGGTGAGTAAGGTAGTTGAAATGATAATGCTAGAAAGAATGTCTGCATATATTGTCACCAGCAGCAATCAGTTTGGCTTTAAGAAAAATCACGGCACAGACCAATGCATATATGTGCTGAAAGAAGTGATTGATACATACAACAAACTAAATAGCTCAATTTTCTCTTGTTTTCTTGATGCAAGTAAGGCTTTTGATAGGGTGTGTCACAAAACCTTATTTGAAAAATTAGTTAACAGGGGAGTGCCTAGCTATATTGTTAGGATACTTATTTTCTGGTATGCTAATCAAAAAATGTGTGTAAGATGGGGCAACATCCTGTCAGGCTCTTTCGCCGTAACCAATGGTGTTAGGCAGGGGGGGATATTGTCTCCGCATCTTTTCAACGTCTACATGGATGATCTTAGTCTGGAGCTGAACAAGACTCGCACTGGGTGCTGTATTGGCAGCACCATTGTAAATCATCTCATGTATGCTGATGACCTAGCCTTAATCGCGCCCTCTGGAGCAGGACTGGATAAATTATTAAGAGTATGTGAAAAATTTGGAATCGAACATTCAGTCAAATTTAATCCTATAAAGAGCAATATCATAATATTTAAATCTAACCTATTGAAATCAAAGCTACCTAAATTCCATTTGTATGAAGAAATTATAGAAGAAGTAAGTAAAGTAAAGTATCTTGGACACTATATTTCATGTGATCGCTCAGATGATGAGGATATGGGTCGTCAGCGAAGGCTACTTTACATGCAGGGAAATTCAATATTAAGAAAATTTCATATGTGCACATGGGATACAAAAATAACATTGTTCAACTCCTACTGCTCACCAATGTATACAGCACAACTATGGTGGAACTATAAGAAAATTACAGTGAATAGACTAAGTATCTCATATCACAATATCATGAAAATGTTTCTGGGGCTCTCAAAATATGAGAGTACAAGTACGCTATGTGCCTATATGAACTTACACTGTTACAAATCACTCATTAGAAAGCTAACATATAAATTCATTCAGCGCCTTAACACTTCTGAGAACAGGATCATTAAAATGCTACAAACTCCAAGCATAGTGTACACCTCCAGGATCCAGGCACACTGGAGGAAGTTGCTCTATATTTAACCTTAAGTAATGATTTCAGGTCTGCTACTCTACAGAATTAGCATACCGGTACTGATCCTCATAGTGCAGTACAGTACCGATATTCCTATACTGTACTGTAGCAACATACTGTACCGGATGCTAAATGATGTGAGGCATGGTACTGTACATAATTAGGACAGTGGTTTTGGTAACACAGTAGTTTGATGACCACTGTTTTTGGTTGAGGCAGTGCTGTGAACTACATGATAGCAAGCTGGGTATTATTTAATTTCTTTTTATTTGATGTAGCCTATGTACAGTAGCTTATATATATTTATGTTACCGGTACTGTAAGGTATATATGGACCCCAGTATGTACTGTGTGAGTCTGAAATAAAGTATTATTATTATTATTATTATTATATGGATATTTACGTTTTAAGGGTTTGTTTACACTTCTTCTTTTTCGTCTTCATCTGGGAGACTTCTTTTGCGTGACTGTCAGTCAACAACTGAGACATCTGGTGGCGAATGCAATGAACTATACTGGTGGCGTCGTGGCCAAAGTAATCACCCTACCTAATTCATGCCAAGAGTACTCGAGTTCACTGACACGTGATGTCTATCGACCAATCAGGTGATGCCATGATTTGGAAAACAGGTGGCCCAGGATATAAGCTGTCAGTTTGACTCTGGCCAGCTTGTGTAGAGGGTGTGAGCCGATCAAAGCTTTTCCACCGTCTTTAAAAACACTGAGGCTGCTTAAGACCTTTTCGCCTTCCAATAAGTGTAAACTGTCCAAAGTGCAATAACCAGTGTTCCAAATACAGCTGACGAGGACAGCTGGTTTTGAAATGCACATACACTTGTTTTACATGGAAAAATTCGAAACAAAAATCCACCAGCTGTTGACCAAGATGAGTGGTGATCGAGCCTCCAGCGGCCAGCCAGGCAGCCCAGTACCTCCTCTGTTCATTAAGGTTAGTTGGTTGGTTGGGACAACATAAAGGAGCCGGACCACAGCTAGCTCGGGAATCTTAATGGGTCATCGCAAAGTAACATAAAGTAAAAGATTTTTTTGCATAGGATTAAACTGGCATGCAAGGGCTAGTTGGTTATACTGATGTTTTGGACCGACAGTTAGCCCATCGATCTTTTTAGGCCTAATAGTTCCGGTAGAGCATAGGCTATACATCATTGCTATATATGTCATTAATAAGAGCTGAAATGTATTATAAGGGAGAACAAAAATAAAATAAAATACATAGGCCTACTGTAAAACAATAAGTTTTTCAGCCAGTACCCAACCAGCGGGGGTGTGGGGGACTGGGGGCGGCAGCCCCCACCAATAATACTAGGTTAGGTTAGGTAAGGTTGTTAGGTTAGGCTAATGTTAACCCCATTCTTACTAGGTTAGGTTCGGTAAGGTTGTTAGGCTAATGTTAACCCCATTCTTACTAGGTTAGGTTAGGTAAGGTTGTTAGGTTAGGCTAATGTTAACCCCATTCTTACTAGGTTAGGTTAGGTAAGGTTGTTAGGTTAGGCTAATGTTAACCCCATTCTTACTTCGTTAGGTTAGGCTAATGTTAACCTTATGAAAACCCAAACAAAGATTTTATTAGGGTTACTGTGTAATTTTAACATGAACATTATTTTTTTGTATACATATATATAGCCCTATTTTTGTAACAATGTTTTACCAAACTGTATTTTCTAGGATGAAGTAAAGCATAATTTCCATAGAAGTTTATTCTTAACCCAAGTGTTAATTAACTTTATACTAAATATAGTTTAAATATTGGGTAGTGGACCATTCATATTATACTCTTTACTGTAGCATTCATATGCTGTATACTGTAGTAGTATCTGCTCAATAATGTCTTCCTACATGCACAACAAAATCAGCTGTAAAGTCTTTTCTGAACTGTAACAATTTTAGAGGAGTAGCCTATAGTTCATTTTGTTTTGATAATGTAAAATCTCAATAATGATCGAGTACAAGTAATATTCCCAGTACTGGATGCTGGAATGATTGTGAATAGCCATAATAGTTTTGAGATTGAAATTCCATAATATAAACAATATTGGTTTTAAGGTATTGTAACAATACCTTAAGGTATTGTAACAATACCTGCCCAATATAATTGCATAATGCATATCAGAATGACAATTGTTTTACAACATAGGCCCCAAATTGGAATTCCATAATATAAACAATATTGGTTTTTAAGGTATTGTAACAATACCTGCCCAATATAATTTCATAATGCATATCAGAATGACAATTGTTTTACAACATAGGCCCCAAATTGGAATTCCATAATATAAACAATATTGGTTTTAAGGTATTGTAACAAAACATGCCCAATATAATTTCATAATGCATATCAGAATGACAATTGTTTTACAATATAAGCCCTAAATTGGAATTCCATAATATAAACAATATTGGGTTTAAGTCATTGTAACAATACCTGCCCAATATAATTTCATAATGGATATTGGAATTATAATGGTTCAACAACATTGGTCCATAATATATACGATACATTGCCGTTAATGGCCCGGGGTGCAAACGGATAACGGATTTATATTGGCCCATTATTGAAAACAGTTTTGACAAGTACCGGGCCAATATTTGATATTCAGGAAATCCAGCATTGGGCCATTAAGGTACCAATATTTCCATGTTTGCTGGGAAGTTAGTGTTGGGATTACCACACTATCATGCAAGGACTTCTTCACTTCCATACTGACCACCCTATTTCTTGTTACTGCTTTCAATGTTCCTACAACCCTCTTCTGTTGTATCCTCTCCCACAGTTCTTCATCCATAGTCCCATCTCTACTCAACACACTGCCCAGATACTTAAAAGAGCTGACGATCTCCATATCCTGACCGTTCAAATTCACCTCACACTCTGTGACTTCTCCCCTTTCGAAGACCATAACCTTGCTCTTCCCCGCATTTACCTTCAAATTCCGTTTTTCGCACACTGTTCCAAACTCATTTACCAGACCCTGCAACTCCCATTCATTATCGCTCATCAGAACTGTATCATCCGCAAACAGCAGTATACACGCACAAAATGTCCGCCTTAACTGGGTTGAACCCAGGTCAAGAAGATTCACACGTGAGCGTGCTCTCCACTCGATTGCTACAGAACTTTTTTTTCTCTTTATTTCCAAAGTTTACAAGATTATTTTTTCACTAAAATGAAATACATAACATCAAGGTAGGAACATAATTTGTGCAGGCAACTGTAAATCTATTCAGTCATTGACTAAACTGAGAGGAGTAATAACCAACCTATATAATATTTGTTATTACTGTATAGTGTACACCTTTGAATGTTACTGTGGGTTTACTTCAATTTCATAACTAGTTCCATATAAATCACAACTTACTGTAAGCTACTGTACAGTAACAAAAGGCTAAATAACAATTAGCGTAGCCTACGATACTGCAGAAATTTAAAGAAACCATAAGCTAATTTACATAAATACATATGGTGTGTGTATGCATGTATCCTATGTATGTATGTATAAGCTGATATGACACAAAACAACTTAAAAACAGTAGTAGGCCCTACAGTACCGGTACTGGCTGGGTTAAGTAAGCCTTAGGCGAGGTTAAGTAAGTTAGGTTAGGTTATGTAAACTTTACCTAGGTTAGATTAGATTGGGTAAATTAGGTTATGTTTGATAACAAGATATTTCAGGAAGGATGTAGGCAGCTAGTATCCAGGCGTACGGTCGTCATATTTACATAAATCATGTGCTCGCATGTTATTTGACCCTGCTGGCAATATATATTAGGATGACAAAAAGTCATGTGGGGGGGGGTGAGGGGGCGGGGTCAACCTATTATTGTATCTCACGGCAGTCAAAATAGGCGGGAACATGATCGCGAGTGTGCGTGTAGTGTAAACAAGGCGGGCAGTACGCCCGAATAAAAACATCCTTGCCGATATTTCAGACAGTAATAAAGCCTTAATTCAACTGAATTACATAGTCTTATTATTACAAAATCCTTAGAAAACAAAAAATTATACTTGACTAGACTACTCAAATCTGAATATAGAGGCTAATCTACATATCCGTAAAAATAAAAATTTGAATAAATTGTAAAACATGCAAAACAAACAAACCAAAACAGGAACCTCACAATATAGCCTAAGCACAAAAGAACATATAATATCGTAACAAATAAAAATACAGGTTTTATTTATAGCATGGGAGCGTACGCTACACAGTGCTGAGAGGCCGTGGTCATCTCAACATCCGAAAAATTCTGTATGCGGGGGTCGTATCTCATCCGCATATGTACTGCGTGACGGTGGCACTCCATCACCTTCCTGTACCTTACCGGGTGTCCCGGTTCCTCGCGAGATGTCGCGGCCAATTTTGAATCAAAATCATGACCTCCAGGACCAGTGCTCGGGGCGGCTCGGTCCGGATCAGCCATCTGTTGAGCCAAGTTGGTAGGCCTATTCATTCTCCGATCCAATTCATCTCGTTCCTCTTCCAGCCACTGACGCGCATAATCAACCTCGCGGGCAAAGTTTTCCTGATCCTCCCTCAGCAAAACTTTTTCCTTCGTGTATTTTTCCACCTCGCGGGCCAAATCATCTCGCTCATCCCACAGCAAAATTCGCTGATTCTCAAACTTTTGAACGTCGCGGGCAAAATCTTTACGATGCTTACAGAGCTTCTGGCGCTCCTCCCTAAGAGACTGGCGCTCCTTCATAAGTAACTGGCGCTCCTCCTTAAGTGACTGGCGCTCTTCCAGGTCCTCCTCTTTTTTTGCCATGTTCTTCCATAACCGCCAAGCTGACCAGCTGGCTGCAGCTCCAATGGTCAACACACTACCAAACACACAAGCGAACCGAGTCATTATAGACTAAAAGTACTTAATATATATTGTTTTTGGTGCTTTATGGCACTCGGATGAGAGATTTTGGCCTAGGTTATATCCTAAAGAGATTTTTTAGTGGACCAATTCGTTTAGTCTATATTTACTATAACTATGGCGATATATTATGACAGTGTTATGCCCTGTTTTTCTACAGGTTTAACTTGGGTAATGTGAGTTCTGAATGACTGGGTATAGAAGGCTGCATGCACAATACAAGGTATGAGGAATAGAGAACACAAAATAAACACACGGTAACACGACACAAGTTCACGTTTATTGAAATAAAGAAATAAAGAGCATAGAAAGATAGTTATATTCGCACAAAACAAATGATAGAAGGGAACTGCTAGCATTTGCGGATTTGGATGGAGCCTAGTCTCCCACTTCCAACGTTCAGGTATATTCTTCTGATCACGGGTTTAATTAGCAAGTTTATATTTTACTGGAAGACCTCAATATATTCGTATAATTCAATGTCACTGATTTTACCTCTTGCTGGCTGGTCGCGTGCCCACGTAGCAACTCACACTTAGGATTAGACGCGTATATTATAGAACACGGAAATCTCTAGCAACCTCATGGGGGTACTGAACTAAGTTTGATATTCTTAAGGCAGAAATATGTAGAACACGAATCAGTGGGCGAACGTTAGATATCACTAGAGTTTTAATATCTGAATAAGGTAATTACGAGAGTCAAGGTCGCCTGTTAATAAAAAACACTGATCGCTTAGTACGTCCCAAATGGAATGGTTAAATATGAATTACACTGGGCAAGGTCTTAGCCACTTTATAGAAAGTTAATAGGTGAGTATCAAGCTAGTACTATAACACTTAGTACTAGTAACATGAATCTTGAATAGTATGGGTAGATCTGGTCCTGGTTATCTTGCTTCCGGTGATGTTGGGGGCTAACGACTGGTTCCTCGGCCGTCCAGATGGTCCAAAATGTAGGAAGTTCTCAAGTCGGATCTCTTGATGATCGTTGCTGGCTACACACTTATATACCCACGAATTTGTGTGAAGGTTATAAGGTGCACGTTAGGACTTGTACATGGACAGATTCTTCTATCAGTCTTCTCTGCCACGGAGTCTGCCGGATCTGGAATCTCTCAACTCCGGAACAACACAAGGGCAGAGCTAGAGGTAAACTGCAGGGTAGTGACCACTGGTTGGTGTCTAGCTTTCAACTGATTTGACTGGGGGCGGGAGTTAGATTTATAGGCTCGGTTCTGGACCCTGTAGACAGTAGGGATCTCGAGTCTTATGGACTTAATTGAGCTCTCAATAGATATGGGGACTAGGTAAGATGGTATTTACTGTTGTGGCACAGGGCGATAGGAAGCCTTTATATTTTCATATAACTGAGCCTTAGTAAGAGGTACTATTTTGGCTATACTGGACGTATTTAGGGGAGAGAGACTGGATCTACTTTGCGAGGAGGATGGGGACAGCTGTGATAGGAGCGTCTCTCTAGATTGTTCAATCTTCATTCTATGGTATAGCTGAGGTGCTAATTTAGTGATCAGAGCATGCAAGAAAGGTAATTGGTTTATTGTGAGTTAATAGAGGTTAGTAAAGGTGTTAGTCATTCATGGTTAGTTCATCGATAGGAAGAATTCCTGTGCTACCTGGCAATGACTCGAAAGTCAAAACAGGGGCCAGGTATACCTCCGCGGGGGTGGGGGTCTCCCTCCTCGGGTGGGCAAAAAGGGGGAGCTGGGCGCCCTCTCTCTGATATAGTCGTCCGGCGGCTGTGGCTAGGGGCTTGCCATATCACCAGTGTTTGTAATAACCCTCTGTGTATGAGACAGATGGGAGTGTCTTTAATACCAAAACCGAAGGTGCCTTAGCTAGCTGGTTTTACTCGGCTGGTTGTTAATTGTAGGGTTTGCTGGATATGGTGGAGACTGGGTTGCTAACTCTGCCACATTTATCTGGAAGTATGGCAATAGAAGTTAGTTACTGGCGGGGCGGCTAGCCTCGCACCGACGACCATTGGGTGCAGGGTTGTGAATGTGTTGTAAGAGAATAGATGGCATGCAAGGGGCTAGTAAAGTTCTAATGTTGTTCTGGCCTACTAAGTGAAGGTAGGCGGATAGGAGTATATATAAAAGGTTGGAGAGCGTTAGTAACGGACAATTCAAGGATCTTCAAGAGGTATGAGAGAGAGGCTAGGTCGGACAAGAGTCGAGAAGCGCGGGCGTCTTAATGAGAGGGGGGGGGGAGTTCAAGGGCTACAGGGAAATTTTGCCCCTAAGGTCCCTGGCGTGGGGGTGGCATTAGGCTACAATTGATATGGAAGTTTGAAAAGGCAGTAGAATACGTTAGCCAAATGCTACCGGGGAATGCAACTATGGGGTGGTATATGAGTCTGGAAAAGATAGAGTTATGTGATCAGTCAGAGGGTTATGGATACTATTAGTTGGCCCTGGGAAACTGCGTTTTCTATTAAATATAAAATACCACCCACAGCGGCAGTTCGTAGGGGTACTTAGTTATTGTTTCGGGGTACTTATGACAGATACTGGTAACCAGGTTATCTTATACAATCTCTGGTTGGGGTAAGAGGTGTAAGACACGAAATAAATTGGCGTAGTGTGGGCTGTGGATACGAAGGAGGCAAGGGGAAGACGTATGACAATTGTGGAAAGTAAATGGAAAAAGGTGAACACAATGGCGGAGAAAAATACTTAACCTAAGGATTGCATACATAGATTTATGGGGCGATGGGTCTTCAGAAGCTTAGTCTGGCAAGACAAGATGTTAGGGAATGTTAATATTAATACTTAGTTACTAGAGGAGCAATGCAAGGGGCGACTGAGCACGGGTTACATATATCTATACTCGTCATGGAAAATGATATACGAGGTCTAGGGACAAGCGTGGGTGTTTGAACTTCTAAGATATATAACATCTACTTCTCGGATGTAAGAACATACATAGATATATTTATGGCTGTCTGATGTGTTGGCATTGGCTCAACGTCGGGACAGGGCATGTTTTTAATATGAATGTATATTCCTATTCATCATCTTTGTAGCAAGGACAGTGCCGCTATGTCGTATCAATGCTGGTGGCAGTTAATATTATAGACTTAGTTACTAGAGGAACAATGCAAGGGGCGACTGGGCACGGGTTACATATATCTATACTCGTCATGGAAAATGATATACGAGGTCTAGGGACAGCGTGGGTGTTTAACTTCTAAGATATATAACATCTACTTCTCGGATGCAAGAACATACATAGATATAATTATGGCTGTCTGATGTGTTGGCATTGGCTCAACGTCGGGACAGGCATGGGTGTTTTTAATATGAATGTATATTCCTGTTCATCATCTTTGTAGTTAGGAGTGTAGGACACGAGGGGGTTAGTGTACGTGAGGTGTGGAAAATGGTCAGTTTTAGAAAAGGTAAATGAGTGTGTCCTGGAGCTGTTTAGCCCTGCGGGCTTGGGCCTGTCTGGAATGGCGGGCTCGGTCAGCTGGTCCTTTCGTTCTGTGGACCTTTCCTTTGGTGTTTCTGTGTGGTGTTCGTTCATGGCTTCTGTGTTGGGCTTCTCGCTCTGGGGCATTTTACTTCCCTCTCCTTCATTATAGGCTCGTCCTCGAGCCTCAAGGGTGAAGTAAAAAGAAGGATAGTCAGAAAAGTGTAGGTTAACAAGAAAAGTAGTATGACTAAGGGAAAAAAATAATATATACAGTATAGGGAAAACATGTAAATTTAAGAAAGGGCAGATAATTAAGAACACAGGAAATTAAGAAGAGGTAAAGTGTTTAACAATGTATAAAGCAAATTTAAAAGATAGTCAGAAAAGTGTAGATTAACAAGAAAAGTATTATGACCAAGGGAAAAAAAAAAATACTATATACAGTATATGGAAAACATGTAAATTTAAGAAAGGACAGATAATTAAGAACACAGGAAATTAAGAAGAGGTAAAGTGTTTAACAATGTATAAAGCAAATTTAAAAGATAGTCAGAAAAGTGTAGGTAACACGAAAAGTAGTATGACTAAGGAAAAAAAATAATATATAGTATATGGAAAACATGTAAATTTATAGAATCATGCCCAATCGCTTAGGAATTGAAAACATTCGAAACAATTTAGTACAATAATATCCTCATCATCATCAGGGGGGGGGGGGTATTTAGGGTCGCCGTTAGTCTGGGTGACGGTCTGGTAATAGGGGGTGGTGGTTCACTTTCACTTTGGAAGGGCGGGGTGGATATACCGTTAGTTCTTGTCGTTAGGAATGTGGGTCTGGGGCGAGCTGGCCCGGGGCCAGTTTTGGAGGGGGGGTCTAATTGGTTTCGGTCGGGGGTAGTGATAGGGGGGTTTTAAAGATGAAACGGGCAGGTCGAGTCGGGGTTGTTGTTACGGAAGAGGTTGATGCTGGGGAGGGGTTGAATTGTGTAGAGAGTTGTGGTCGTGAGTGGGGTTTGGGGAAGGGTGAGTAAGGCTGAAGGTTGAGAGTTTACTATGATCGGGTGGTTTGGAGGTTTGGGGTGTGGGGATTTGATAGGGAGATGGTGGGGGGGGGTCTGGGCAGGCAGGGTTGTGGTTTGAGAGGGGTTGAATTTAGACTGATTTTATTTCCGGGAGAGACATGGATGGGATTTCGAGGAGTGGTTGAAGTTGAGAGGTGATTATGTTGTTTGGGCGAGAGAGAGAGTATTTTGGGGTTTAGCCAAGGTGGAAAAAGTTTTGTGGTTGGATTGGGATGGGAGTGGTATTTCGTCGAGCGGGATCTTTGGGGGGGGAATTTGGGACGGGGGGGTAAACGGTGAAGAGGGAGAGGTTGAAAGTTTAGCTGGGCTCATGATGGTGGGGGACCGACTGGTGAGCAGGTGTTCGGTACGCATGAGGGGGGGGGAATCACTTTGCTGTGGGTCACGCGTGAGCGGGGGATCAACTGCGCGTGTGGGAGGATCCGAGTGGTGTGCTCTGACGGTGGCAGTGACGGTTTGCTTAGAGGTTATCTGGGGTTGGAGGGATTGACTGTCATGAGGGGGTGTGTCAATTTGGGACGCGTGGGGTAACGGTGAAGAGGGGGAGGTTGATAGTTTAGCTGGGCTCATGATGGTGGGGGACCGACTGGTGAGCAGGTGTTCGGTACGCATGAGGGGGGGGGGTATCACTTTGGTGGGGGTCACGCGTGAGGTGGGGATTAACGGCGCGTGGGTGAGGATCAGGGTGGGGTGTGTCGGTGGCAGTGACGGTTTGCTTAGAGGTTATCTGGGGTTGGTGGGTTTGTCTGTCATGAGGGGGTGAGTCAAGTGTGGGGTTTTGAAGTTTATTAGGGGTGTGAATTGTGGGGGGGTGGAAGGGAGCTACTGACGGAAAACTGTCACAAGGGAGATTTTGTTGGTGGGGATAGCTGAATATTTCGGGGGTAGGGGGGGAACATAGTTGGGTCCTTAGGTCGTCACGCGTGAGGGGAGGATTAACGGCGCGTGTGGGAGGGTCAGGGTGGTGAGAGGTGAGCGAGTTAGGAAACGGGATTTGTTGGGGGGACTGCGGCGGGTTGGTGGGGGAAGAGTTAGGTGTAGGGGTTATGGTAGAGGACTGATGTATTGATTTGGGGTTGTTAACCCGGGAGCTGCGGGGAGACTCTTAAGAGTTCCCCCGGCGCACTGCGGGGAGACTCTTAAGAGTCAGAGAAAATAAAAATCAACTTTGACATCGAAAAAAAAAAAAATTTTTATATTATTTTTTTTTTTTTTTTTTTTTATTTTTTTTTGGCCCTGGGCCATGCAAAATCTCAGTCCTCTACCTCCCCTCCTTCCCCACTTTCCTCCTCTCCTTCAGTTATCACCTATTTTCCCTGTTATTCCCTTATTCTGAGGTATATTTTCGTGCTAACATTAGAAATCCGATTGGAGGGTTTGGTCATCACTGATAGCAAGCGAGTGCAGAGAGAGAAGAGAGAGTATCGATCGACTGTGTCTCAGTGGCCTTGGGGGAAATTGGCGGTCGGGAAAGCAGATTGCCTCACCCATACATTATACAACTCGCGGGCTATATCTCCGATTTTGACAATCCAAACGCTGTTTTCACTCGTTTTATTGTTGTTTCAGGTTAATACCTTTATAATCAACCCATAATAGGCGCATATGGATAAGTATTAATGCTATTAATGGCACAATGAATATTTTAGTGACGGAAACACCTCAAATACGTCAGCACAGGGGGACGTTTCCAATTACCCCCATGCGCACTTCAGAGGTTAACAGGACGAATTTTAGGAATCTTCTTGGTGGCAGTCACGGTCTGGTTAGCGGTTATCTGGGGTTGGTGGGTTTGTTTGACATTAACAGGACGAGTTTGGGGAATTTTCTTGGTGGCAGTCTCGGTCTGGTTAGAGGTTATCTGGGACTGGTGAGTTTGTTTGACATGAGAGGGCGAGTCAAGTGTGGGGTTTCGAAGTTTTCTAGGGGTGTGAATTGTGTGGGGGTGGAAGGGGGCTACTGACTGAAAACTGTCACAAGCTACCGACGGAAACTGTCACAAGGGAAATTTTGTTGGTGGGGGGATAGCTGAACATTTCTGGGGTCATGGGGAAAATATGTTGTGGTAGGCCTACATAGGTAGGCATAGCTAGAATACGGGGCTTGTTGGGGGGGCTGCGGAGGGTTGGTGGGGGGAGAGTTAGGTGTAGAACAGGGATTATTGGTAGAGGACTGATGTATTGATTTGGGGTTGTTAATAGGACGAATTTTGGGAATTTTCTTGGTGGCAGTCACGGTCTGGTTAGAGGTTCTCTGGGACTGGTGAGTTTGTTTGACATGAGAGGGCGAGTCAAGTGTGGGGTTTCGAAGTTTTCTAGGGGTGTGAATTGTGTGGGGGTGGAAGGGAGCTACTGACTGAAAACTGTCACAAGCTACCGACGGGAAACTGTCACAAGGGAAATTTTGTTGGTGGGGGGATAGCTGAACATTTCTGGGGTCATGGGGAAAATATGTTGTGGTAGGCCTACATAGGTAGGCATAGCTAGAATACGGGGCTTGTTGGGGGGGGCTGCGGAGGGTTGGTGGGGGAAGAGTTCACTGGGGTTGGACTTTCACCGGAAGTCATTTTGGAAGGGTGCACGGAGTCTTGGATAGGGGCTAAAAGGTTGGATAGGGGATTCATCGAACTGCGTAGGCATTCTTCTCTGATGGCGAGCATATGTTCTTCGAATAAGCCATACGGGTCGAAATGGGCGGTGATGTGGGGTGGGAGGATGTTTAACAATGCGGTGAATAAGAGTTCATTTTGTTGGTCGTAATCTTCATAGCTATACGTGGTCCTCACGTATCTGTAGAGTTGTATGAGGGTCACATTTATATCCCCTTCATACTTGATCTCGTCGACTTTTATTATTTTGGGGGCGACGGGGGAACCCAAAAGTGGATCTAAAGTCCGGATCACGAAGGATCGAAACTGGTTCCAGGTACTCTCTGGCGTATTCTGTGTCACCATTTGGTGAATAAATTCTTTAAAGGTAGGCTTATCAACAAGTTGGGAAACGGCTTCTCCCAACTGTACAATATGCAAAATTGCCATGGCGATTTTTTCGCGGTCATTATGAAGTACCACATCGTACACTGGCTTTATTATGTCTAAGTAACTGGTGATATCATATGTGTTTACATCATACTTGGGAATGTGTGCGAGTGGCTGAAGATTTCGCGAGGTTGCCATGCTTCTACTGTTCCAAACTTGCAGTGTAATGCAACCTTTTATCCGAATCAAGAACCACCGCTGCCGCCAATGTTATGCCCTGTTTTTCTACAGGTTTAACTTGGGTAATGTGAGTTCTGAATGACTGGGTATAGAAGGCTGCATGCACAATACAAGGTATGAGGAATAGAGAACACAAAATAAACACACGGTAACACGACACAAGTTCACGTTTATTGAAATAAAGAAATAAAGAGCATAGAAAGATAGTTATATTCGCACAAAACAAATGATAGAAGGGAACTGCTAGCATTTGCGGATTTGGATGGAGCCTAGTCTCCCACTTCCAACGTTCAGGTATATTCTTCTGATCACGGTTTAATTAGCAAGTTTATTATTTTACTGGAAGACCTCAATATATTCGTATAATTCAATGTCACTGATTTTACTGCTGGTGGGTCGCGTGCCCACGTAGCAACTCACAGTTAGGATTAGACGCGTATTATAGAACACGGAAATCTCTAGCAACCTCATGGGGGTACTGAACTAAGTTTGATATTCTTAAGGCAGAAATATGTAGAACGCGAATCAGTGGGCGAACGTTAGATATCACTAGAGTTTTAATATCTGAATAAGGTAATTACGAGAGTCAAGGTCGCCTGTTAATAAAAAAACACTGATCGCTTAGTACGTCCCAAATGGAATGGTTAAATATGAATTACACTGGGCAAGGTCTTAGCCACTTTATAGAAAGTTAATAGGTGAGTATCAAGCTAGTACTATAACACTTAGTACTAGTAACATGAATCTTGAATAGTATGGGTAGATCTGGTCCTGGTTATCTTGCTTCCGGTGATGTTGGGGGCTAACGACTGGTTCCTCGGCCGTCCAGATGGTCCAAAATGTAGGAAGTTCTCAAGTCGGATCTCTTGATGATCGTTGCTGGCTACACACTTATATACCCACGATATTGTGTGAAGGTTATAAGGTGCACGTTAGGACTTGTACATGGACAGATGCTTCTATTAGTCTTCTCTGCCACGGAGTCTGCCGGATCTGGAATCTCAATCCGGAACAACACAAGGGCAGAGCTAGAGGTAAACTGCAGGGTAGTGACCACTGGTTGGTGTCTAGCTTTCAACTGATTTGACTGGGGGCGGGAGTTAGATTTATAGGCTCGGTTCTGGACCCTGTAGACAGTAGGGATCTCGAGTCTTATGGACTTAATTGAGCTCTCAATAGATATGGGGACTAGGTAAGATGGTATTTACTGTTGTGGCACAGGGCGATAGGAAGCCTTTATATTTTCATATAACTGAGCCTTAGTAAGAGGTACTATTTTGGCTATACTGGACGTATTTAGGGGAGAGAGACTGGATCTACTTTGCGAGGAGGATGGGGACAGCTGTGATAGGAGCGTCTCTCTAGATTGTTCAATCTTCATTCTATGGTATAGCTGAGGTGCTAATTTAGTGATCAGAGCATGCAAGAAAGGTAATTGGTTTATTGTGAGTTAATAGAGGTTAGTAAAGGTGTTAGTCATTCATGGTTAGTTCATCGATAGGAAGAATTCCTGTGCTACCTGGCAATGACTCGAAAGTCAAAACAGGGGCCAGGTATACCTCCGCGGGGGTGGGGGTCTCCCTCCTCGGGTGGGCAAAAAGGGGGAGCTGGGCGCCCTCTCTCTGATATAGTCGTCCGGCGGCTGTGGCTAGGGGCTTGCCATATCACCAGTGTTTGTAATAACCCTCTGTGTATGAGACAGATGGGAGTGTCTTTAATACCAAAACCGAAGGTGCCTTAGCTAGCTGGTTTTACTCGGCTGGTTGTTAATTGTAGGGTTTGCTGGATATGGTGGAGACTGGGTTGCTAACTCTGCCACATTTATCTGGAAGTATGGCAATAGAAGTTAGTTACTGGCGGGGCGGCTAGCCTCGCACCGACGACCATTGGGTGCAGGGTTGTGAATGTGTTGTAAGAGAATAGATGGCATGCAAGGGGCTAGTAAAGTTCTAATGTTGTTCTGGCCTACTAAGTGAAGGTAGGCTGGATAGGAGTATATATATAAAAGGTTGGAGAGCGTTAGTAACGGACAATTCAAGGATCTTCAAGAGGTATGAGAGAGAGGCTAGGTCGGACAAGAGTCGAGAAGCGCGGGCGTCTTAATGAGAGGGGGGGGGGGGGAGTTCAAGGGCTACAGGGAAATTTTGCCCCTAAGGTCCCTGGGCGTGGGGGTGGCATTAGGCTACAATTGATATGGAAGTTTGAAAAGGCAGTAGAATACGTTAGCCAAATGCTACCGGGGAATGCAACTATGGGGTGGTATATGAGTCTGGAAAAGATAGAGTTATGTGATCAGTAAGAGGGTTATGGATACTATTAGTTGGCCCTGGGAACTGCGTTTTCTATTAAATATAAAATACCACCCACAGCGGCAGTTCGTAGGGGTACTTAGTTATTGTTTCGGGGTACTTATGACAGATACTGGTAACCAGGTTATCTTATACAATCTCTGGTTGGGGTAAGAGGTGTAAGACACGAAATAAATTGGCGTAGTGTGGGCTGTGGATACGAAGGAGGCAAGGGGAAGACGTATGACAATTGTGGAAAGTAAATGGAAAAAGGTGAACACAATGGCGGAGAAAAATACTTAACCTAAGGATTGCATACATAGATTTATGGGGCGATGGGTCTTCAGAAGCTTAGTCTGGCAAGACAAGATGTTAGGGAATGTTAATATTAATACTTAGTTACTAGAGGAGCAATGCAAGGGGCGACTGAGCACGGGTTACATATATCTATACTCGTCATGGAAAATGATATACGAGGTCTAGGGACAAGCGTGGGTGTTTGAACTTCTAAGATATATAACATCTACTTCTCGGATGTAAGAACATACATAGATATATTTATGGCTGTCTGATGTGTTGGCATTGGCTCAACGTCGGGACAGGGCATGTGTTTAATATGAATGTATATTCCTATTCATCATCTTTGTAGCAAGGACAGTGCCGCTATGTCGTATCAATGCTGGTGGCAGTTAATATTATAGACTTAGTTACTAGAGGAACAATGCAAGGGGCGACTGGGCACGGGTTACATATATCTATACTCGTCATGGAAAATGATATACGAGGTCTAGGGACAGCGTGGGTGTTTTAACTTCTAAGATATATAACATCTACTTCTCGGATGCAAGAACATACATAGATATAATTATGGCTGTCTGATGTGTTGGCATTGGCTCAACGTCGGGACAGGCATGGGTGTTTTTAATATGAATGTATATTCCTGTTCATCATCTTTGTAGTTAGGAGTGTAGGACACGAGGGGGTTAGTGTACGTGAGGTGTGGAAAATGGTCAGTTTTAGAAAAGGTAAATGAGTGTGTCCTGGAGCTGTTTAGCCCTGCGGGCTTGGGCCTATCTGGAATGGCGGGCTCGGTCAGCTGGTCCTTTCGTTCTGTGGACCTTTCCTTTGGTGTTTCTGTGTGGTGTTCGTTCATGACTTCTGTGTTGGGCTTCTCGTTCTGGGGCATTTTAGACAGCAACGTATTATAAGTGCAGTAAATACCTACAACGGTTAAGATATGCGAAATATATAGACCAGTAATGTCTTACAACCTATTACTTACAACAACTAGTATTAACGCTTGTTACACAACTGATCTTGAACCGCACTTACTAATAAGTCTCCCCCGTCCTAGAGTGCTCCAAAATATACTAAAATATCTACATAGACTTTTGTTATTATATTGCTTCATATCAAGTCGCTTCTGGTCTTTACTTCACATTATAAATTATGTGTCAGTAAAAAATTGCCTATTTGATATTGCAACTGTTTCAAATAAATGATAAAAAAAGAAACTATTGGAAAATATATATCTAATATTCTTGCGTTACCCATATTAAATAGTTTTCTATGAAGACATTTTTTGAGAAAATGGTAATTATATGGGTAACTCAAATATTAAACCTAACAGCGCATAATTATTAATTTTATTTCTATTTTATTTCTTATATTTGTTATTGTTTCTTTGTCAATGTCATTCTTTTGGAAAACACCCGAGGAAGGGAAATATAAAAGAGAATAAGCGCGGCAATTTAAATTCAGCAATAGGAATTCCTCGAGTTTTAATAAAAAATCCTTAACATGACCACCTGCGAATTTCAAGCTATAAGGAAGTTGGAGCCGAAAACATAAATATTTAGCAGAATTACTAGCGCTATAAGAGATTTTGATTGATAGAAAGATTGCTAAATTTGAGTTTATGTATGTATAAAGGCACTACATCCGTATGACCGTATATTAATAATAATAATAATAATAATAATAATACTTTATTTCAGACTCACACAGTACAGAGGGGACCATACTGAGGTCCATATATACCTTACAGTAACATAAATATATATAAGCTACTGTACATAGGCTATATAAAATAAAAAGAAATTAAATAATACCCAGCTTGCTATCATGTAGTTCACAGCACTGCCTCAACCAAAAACAGTGGTTATCAAACTACTGTGTTACCAAAACCACTGTCCTAATTGTGTACAGTACCATGCCTCACATCTGTATCGGGGATTATACTGTTTTGATACCGTTATGCCCTGTTTTTCTACAGGTTTAACTTGGGTAATGTGAGTTCTGAATGACTGGGTATATAAGGCTGCATGCACAATACAAGGTATGAGGAATAGAGAACACAAAATAAACACACGGTAACACGACACAAGTTCACGTTTATTGACGTAAATAAATAAAGAGTATAGAAAGATAGTAATTCTCGCACAAAACAAATAATAGAAGGGAACTGCTAGCATTAGCGGATCTGGATGGAGCCCACTCCCACTTCCAACGTTCAGGTATATTCTTCTGATCACGGTTTAATTAGCAAGTTTTTATTTTACTGGAAGACCTCAATATATTCGTATATTTCAATGTCACTGAGTTGACCTCTTGCTGGCTGGTCGCGTGCCCAAGTAGCAGCTCACAGTTAGGGTTAGACACGCGTATATTGTAGAACACGGAATCTCTAGTAACCTCATGGGGGTACTGATCTAAGTTTTATATTCTTATGGCAGAAATACGTAGATCACAAATCAGTGGGCGAACGTTAGATATCACTAGAGTTTTAATATATGAATAAGGTAATTACGAGAGTCAAGGTCGCCTGTTAATTAAAGAGCACTGATCGCTTAGTACGTCCCAAATGGAATGGTTAAATATGAATTACAGTGGGCAAGGTTTTAGCCACTTTATAGAAAGTTAATAAGTGAGTATCAAGCTAGTACTATAACACTTAGTACTAGCAACATGAATCTTGAATAGTATTGGTAGATCTGGTCCTGGTTATCTTGCTTCCGGTGATGTTGGGGGCTAACGACTGGTTCCTCGGCCGTCCAGATGGTCCAAAATGTAGGAAGTTCTCAAGTCGGATCTCTTGACGATAGTTGCTGGCTACACACTTATATACCCACGAATTTGTGTGAAGGTTATAAGGTGCACGTTAGGACTTGTACATGGACAGATGCTTCTATCAGTCTTCTCTGCCACGGAGTCTGCCGGCTCTGGAATCTCACTCCGGAACAACACGAGGGCAGAGCTAGAAGTTAACTGCAGGGTAGTGACCCCTGGTTGGTGTCTAGCTTTCAACTGATTTGACTGGGGGCGGGAGCTAGATTTATAGGCTCGGTTCTGGACCCTGTAGACAGTAGGGATCTCGAGTCTTATGGACTTATTTGAGCTCTCAATAGATATGGGGACTAGGTAAGATGGTATTTACTGTTGTGGCACATGGCTATAGGAAGCCTTTATATTTTCATATAACTGAGCCTTAGTAAGAGGTACTATTTTGGCTATACTGGAAGTATTTAGGGGAGAGAGACTGGATCTACTTTGCGAGGAGGATGGGGACAGCTGTGATAGGAGCGTCTCTCTTAGATTGTTCAATCTTCATTCTATGGTATAGCTGAGGTGCTAATTTAGTGATCAGAGCATGCAAGAAAGGTAAATGGTTTATTGTGAGTTAATAGCGGTTAGTAAAGGTGTTAGTCATGCATGGTTAGTTCATTGATAGGAAGAATTCCTGTGCTACCTGGCAATGACTCGGAAGTCAAAACAGGGGCCAGGTATACCTCCGCGGGGGTGGGGGTCTCCCTCCTCGGGTGGGCAAAAAGGGGGAGCTGGGCGCCCTCTCTGTGATAGTCGTCCGGCGGCTGTGGCTAGGGGCTTGCCATATCACCAGTGTTCGTAATAACCCTCTGTGTATGAGACAGATGTGGGTGTCCTTAATACCAAAACCGAAGGTGCCTTGGCTAGCTAGTTTTACTCGGCTGGTTGTTAATTGTAGGGTTTGCTGGATGTGGTGGAGACTGGGTTGTTAACTCTGCCACATTTATCTGGAAGTATGGCAATAGAAGTTAGTTACTGGCGAGGCAGCTAGCCTCGCACCGACGACCATTGGGTGCAGGGTTGTGAATGGGTTGTAAGAGAATAGATGGCATGCAAGGGGCTAGTAAAGTTCTAATGTTGTTCTGGCCTACTAAGTGAAGGTAGGCTGGATAGGAGTATATATATAAAAGGTTGGAGAGCGCTAGCAACGGACAATTCACGGATCTTCAAGAGGTATGAGAGAGAGGCTAGGTCAGACAAGAGTAGAGAAGCGCGGGGTCTTATAATGAGGGGGGAGGAGTGCAGGGGGCTATAGGGGAATTTGACCCTAAGGTCTCTGGGCATGGGGGTGGCATTAGGCTGCAGTTGATATGGAAGTTTGAAAAAGGCAGTAGAATACGTTAGCCAAATGCTACCGGGGAATGCAACTATGGGGTGGTATATGAGTCTGGAAAAGATAGAGTTATGTGATCAGTCCGAGGGGTTATGGATACTATTAGTTGGCCCTGGGAACTGCGTTTTCTATGAGATATAAATATACCAACAACAGCGGCAGTTCGTAGGGGTACTTAGTTATTGTTTCGGGGTAATTATGACAGATACTGGTAACCAGGTTATCTAGTCGTAGATGGTAAGTCCAATAAACTCATCTCGAGAGACTATCACCGTGGTTCTTAAAAATCGGACTAAGGTTGCTATACTTTTGTACGTCCGTGGTAGTACAGTGGGTTAGCGCGCGGGCCTGGTGGTGATGGTGGTGCGTCACTAACCAGGGTTCGAACCCCACCCAAGGCATCTCAAAACCTGTGGGTTTTTAGGGGGGTTAAATTCCCTTCAGAGGTTCGTAACCCGCGCCAGGTACCAGGAAAGGTTGATCCTAAAGGTAGCCTGGGGATAATTCCCATTCCTATTTAACCGGGAAAAACCAAGCATTTCATTAGCCTTGGTCGGCAACCCATCTAGGGGAGACAACCTTATAAAAATCCGGGTGGATGGGATTCGTCAGCCTTGGTCGGCAACCTGTCTAGGGAATGATAACCTGATACAAATCCGTACTGCTTACCGAAGGGTAAGGCAGGTTAGTGGATTGACTAGCCGAACACCACTGTAGAAAAATAGTGCTAACAAGACACACAGAGGGCCTTGGAGTCGGACGGATCCTAAATTGAGTGGTCAATCCTGTAAGTCCTTCAGTAAACTGGCTTGGGTTGTCCCTCTTACAGGGAATAAGTCCTCTTGGGGGCATTCTGTATATGGCCACCTTCATTAAGGGGAGTAAGGCGTCTGACAATAGATAGATAGATAGAATGGTTATTCTTCTCACCTTCAAAATGGGGGAATCAAACAGCACCATAAACAGTAATAATAATAATAATAATAATAATACTTTATTTCAGACTCACACAGTACAGAGGGGACCATACTGGGGTCCATATATACCTTACAGTAACATAAATATATATAAATATATATAAGCTACTGTACATAGGCTACATCAAATAAAAAGAAATTAAATAATACCCAGCTTGCTATCATGTAGTTCACAGCACTGCCTCAACCAAAAACAGTGGTCATCAAACTACTGTGTTACCAAAACCACTGTCCTAATTGTGTACAGTACCATGCCTCACATCATTAGCTTCCGGTACAGTATGTTGCTACAGTACAGTATAGGAATATCGGTACTGTACTGCACTATGAGGATCAGTACCGGTATGCTAATTCTGTAGAGTAGCAGACCTGAAATCATTACTTAAGGTTAAATATAGAGCAACTTCCTCCAGTGTGCCTGGATCCTGGAGGTGTACACTATGCTTGGAGTTTGTAGCATTTTAATGATCCTGTTCTCAGAAGTGTTAAGGCGCGAATTAATTTATATGTTAGCTTTCTAATGAGTGATTTGTAACAGTGTAAGTTCATATAGGCACATAGCGTACTTGTACTCTCATATTTTGAGAGCCCCAGAAACATTTTCATGATATTGTGATATGAGATACTTAGTCTATTCACTGTCATTTTCTTATAGTTCCACCATAGTTGTGCTGTATACATTGGTGAGCAGTAGGAGTTGAACAATGTTATTTTTGTATCCCATGTGCACATATGAAATTTTCTTAATATTGAATTTCCCTGCATGTAAAGTTGCCTTCGCTGACGACCCATATCCTCATCATCTGAGCGATCACATGAAATATAGTGTCCTAGATACTTTACTTTACTTACTTCTTCTATAATTTCTTCATACAAATGGAATTTAGGTAGCTTTGATTTCAATAGAAGGTTAGATTTAAATATTATGATATTGCTCTTTATAGGATTAAATTTGACTGAATGTTCGATTCCAAATTTTTCACATACTCTTAATAATTTATCCAGTCCTGCTCCAGAGGGTGCGATTAAGGCTAGGTCATCAGCATACATGAGATGATTTACAATGGTGCTGCCAATACAGCACCCAGTGCGAGTCTTGTTCAGCTCCAGACTAAGATCATCCATGTAGACGTTGAAAAGATACGGAGACAATATCCCCCCCTGCCTAACACCATTGGTTACGGCGAAAGAGCCTGACAGGATGTTGCCCCATCTTACACACATTTTTTGATTAGCATACCAGAAAATAAGTATCCTAACAATATAGCTAGGCACTCCCCTGTTAACTAATTTTTCAAATAAGGTTTTGTGACACACCCTATCAAAAGCCTTACTTGCATCAAGAAAACAAGAGAAAATTGAGCTATTTAGTTTGTTGTATGTATCAATCACTTCTTTCAGCACATATATGCATTGGTCTGTGCCGTGATTTTTCTTAAAGCCAAACTGATTGCTGCTGGTGACAATATATGCAGACATTCTTTCTAGCATTATCATTTCAACTACCTTACTCACCACACTAGCAAGTGCTACTGGGCGGTAGTTGTCTTTTGCTGTAATTTTACCTGATTTATCTTTAATGACAGGAACAAGTATTACGGATATCATAGACTCCGGCAGGACACCATGCGTAAATAGACTGGTGATGCAAGAACTAAGTTTATCTATTAACAACTTATCTGCATATTTAAGATGTTCTGCATATATACCATCCAGCCCACAAGCTTTATTTAGGTTAAGTTTTCTTATGGCATTCTCAAGATCACTTTCAGTCACTTTAATGTCTTCATAATTACTATCTTTCACATATTGAATTGCACCATTAGTAGACCTTTGGTTTACACTGTTAAGTAGTTCCTTAAAATGAGTTTTCCATAAGTCAGCAATGTTCTCTTCACCCGTAACCCCCTCAACACTGACAGGTAATGGTGTGTTACAATTTTGCATGGATCTGATGTCCTTCCAAAAACAGTTAGTATCCTTTTCTGCCAGACTCTTTGCAAGGGCTTCCTTCCTTAATTGGTTTTCATTTTGCTTAATAAATCTAATGGCATATTTGGTCCTAGCCTTTGCTCTTTTGTGAAGTTCAAATATAGGCCCCTGTCTAGGCTGACCTACTTCAAGCCAATGAGACCTAGCATCTCTGGAGGCCTGATACAGGTCAGCCACATAGTCTTGCCAACCTGGCTTATTGAATGAGGACTTATATTTACGGCTATTAAAAATACTTTCCCCCGCTTTTGATAAAGAATCTATTATACTATTGTAAAATGTAATAATGTCCTTTCTGTGTTGTGCATCACTACATTTTGGATCCCTGCATTGTGCTACACCATTACCATCATATTGCACCCTATTTAATAAGTCCTTGGTTTTATCACAGTACATTTGGCACTCTTCATTTGAGATTACATTCCATGGAACTTTTGCCTTGATGCTATTGCTAGTTTCTGTTATTTCCGGTGCTTTATTAATTTGGATTGTTAATTCTATAGGTATGTGGTCGTCATCCGTAATGTCGTATCTTATGGCCATTTCTGAGATAGAGTCATGAAAGTCAGAGCTAGAGATTGCATGATCAAGCCACGACCTGGTCTCCCATGCTTCACTAACATATGTATAGCTATTTTCTGGAAGCAGGTTTTTGGAGGACAAAATTAAACCTTGCTCCTCACAAAACCTTAACATATGTTTAGCAAACATGGAACCACCCAACTCGTGAGGGGTAGCATTCCAATCACCTACCACTGAGTAACACGTTATCTCTAATTCAGAAATTAGGCCACCAAGCTCCCCTAACTTTTCCAAATAAAGTTCTTCATTTTCTGCACACTGATACGGTAAGTAAACACAAAATATTGCAAATTTTCTGTGTCCCACTTCCAGCTGTATTCCCGCACACCAGCTTAAATTTGTCTCAATGATTTTAATTACACTATCTAGGCACGATCTCCACATTATTGCAACTCCCCCTGGGGGGTGACCTGCCACAATACCATCACGTGTGTCCGTAGTGGAGACCCCGTACCCATGGAAATCTTTATCTAATATGTTCAAATTACCTAAGTCCTGTTTTGTGTACCAGGTTTCCTGAAGGCAGACTATGTCACTGGTCCTTAATGTAGATACGATGTCAGGTCGCAACAGGAGATTCCTCTTTGTTTTGGGGAGTCCTCTGCAATTGTATGAAGTTACTTTTATACTTGCTGCTGTTGTTGGTATCCCCTCCATTAACCATAACACATCATTAACTCAGGAAATTATCGTTAATGGAGCAAACATAATTGCCCATTGTCATGACAGAAGACTACTCGCAACCCTCGAAGCAGTTCATATCCGAGACAAAAGTCCAGTTATCAACGCACAAACAAACACGGCCTCAACAGTACTTTTATTCAATGGGCTCACTATGAGTGACCGAGGTTATGGGCGACGAGTCAGGAACCATAGCAGTGAAAGGACAACAACGAGTCAGGAACCATAGCAGTGAAAGGACAACAACGAGTCAGGAACCATAGCAGTGAAAGGACAACAACGAGTCAGGAACCATAGCAGTGAAAGGACAACAACGAGTCAGGAACCATAGCAGTGAAAGGACAACAACGAGTCAGGAACCATAGCAGTGAAAGGACAACAACGAGTCAGGAACCATAGCAGTGAAAGGACAACAACGAGTCAGGAACCATAGCAGTGAAAGGACAACAACGAGTCAGGAACCATAGCAGTGAAAGGACAACGAGTCAGGAACCATAGCAGTGAAAGGACAACAACGAGTCAGGAACCATAGCAGTGAAAGGACAACGAGTCAGGAACCATAGCAGTGAAAGGACAAAAACGAGTCAGGAACCATAGCAGTGAAAGGACAACAACGAGTCAGGAACCATAGCAGTGAAAGGACAACAACGAGTCAGGAACCATAGCAGTGAAAGGACAACAACGAGTCAGGAACCATAGCAGTGAAAGGACAACAACGAGTCAGGAACCATAGCAGTGAAAGGACAACGAGTCAGGAACCATAGCAGTGAAAGGACAACAACGAGTCAGGAACCATAGCAGTGAAAGGACAACAACGAATCAGGAACCATAGCAGTGAAAGGACAACGAGTCAGGAACCATAGCAGTGAAAGGACAACGAGTCAGGAACCATAGCAGTGAAAGGACAACAACGAGTCAGGAACCATAGCAGTGAAAGGACGAGTATGGGACCATAGCAGTGAAAGGACAACAACGTATCCTTCAAGGAATCCCCCCCCCCCCATCAACCCAAAACCAGCATCTCAGACGTTCAGCAAGGCTTCGAGAACAATGACCTACTCAGTTTCAGTTTCAGTTTCTATGGAGCTCGTCCTGGAATCTTTACGACTCTGAACCTCACGATTCTATACAGGACTGGCCATTTGTATCGGCACTAGCTCAGAGAAGAGTGTTGAGAGGGGAGAATGGGTGTTGGAGAGAGAGGAAGCTGTTGGAGTGGCTTTGTTATGTGTGTTTAGTCTGTATACGTCGTCAGGATGTCCCCTGACTGGGTGCGAGCATGTGAAACATGCTAGGACGTACTACCACACCCACTAAATGTCCGCCGTGGCAGGGATTCGATCCCGGGTCTTGCAGATTCACACGTGAGCGTGCTCACCACTGGACCACCTGCTCAGCCCCCTGCTTCAGCTTCAACACTGTAAACCTCTTCAAATTAACTGCATAACCTCCCTCACCCCACCCCATGGTTCCCCCTACCCATAACTTCCTATTGTTTTGTTTACCTTCCCTCCTTCGCCAAGGGACTAGAGTTCTTGCAGAGAGGCTTTAGTCTTGACTTTATTCTTGACTTACAGTGTGCTGGCTTAATTATCCAATAGGGTTGATAACCTCTGAAGTCCTATTTTAGCTAAAAAAAAAATCCTTTGGGCCCCCTCCCCCTCCCCTTTACTGCCCTTTACCCCCGCCATAATTTTGTCCAGGTAGTCCCGAAATTATATAATATATCATGTCAGTTCACTTTTAACTTCCATACCTCAACTATACGGTTATTATAAACTCATCTATCGTTGTGGGAAATAATTATTATCCCGCATCACAGGTGACTGAGGAGCCTGTGAGTGATTTTTTCGTGGCCACCCCCTCACCAGGATTGAGGCGTCGGGTAATGGGTAGAGAGCCAGTATATCACTACTAAATATTATATGAGGACAATTATTCATTTGAGACATATGAAGCCATTGAAGCATTCGACGACCGTATTTAGCTTAACCAGTTCGTGTGAATATGTAATTAGTTGTATATAATCTGGGTTTATTAGTATAGATTAGTTTAAGTACATTGTATAATATTACCTATGTCGGAAATACTCTTACGGTAACGAAAACTGAACTACTGTACCGTAATAATATTATCATTGATAATATTTCGCTAGTGTTCGAATTGGGCATAGAACTCAAAAGGGCTCTTTTCAGTAGTATATTTTCACAATGTATCGACGTATATCAAAATGATCTGAGCTGAATACTAGCAGACAAGCACGGTAGGAATCAGTTGCTACCTTACAGCCATACGGATAACATTACATTAACAGTGCGTCAGTGAATACTACACGGATCATAATACTATTTAATCGGTCACCATTAATATCCACGATTAATATTACCTATAACTTACGTGAAATCAAAATACAACAACCAGAGCTTCGCTGACCTAGGATTGGCGTCCATATGTTTTTGCCGCTGGCCAGAGGTAGGAAGGTATAGGGCAAGATATACAGTAAAAGGTATTGTCACCAGAGTCCCTAAACTTAGTCTTTCCCGCGCAGTGACGTGAAATAGACCCCATCCCTCGCAGTCTCATTATTTTCCCCCTTTTGATTTGTAAAGGTCGCGCCCATCTCTCCTGAATAAAGTGAAGTGTTGTTATCCTCCAATGAAGGGAGGAATATTATATATGGAAGATGAAGTAATAATTGAGGAAAGAGTTAGAAAGTGTCTGAAGAAGATGAAACTCAAGAAAGCTGCAGGACCAGACGGAATAAAACCAGTTATTTAAAGTGTTCCTAGATAGTAATATATTGATAAAATCACTAGTGCAATTGATGAAAAGGGTAATGGAGACAGGTAATATCCCAGAATGATGGAAGGAATCAAATACTGTGATGATACCGAAAACCAGGAGACCAAAAGCCAACGAGTTTAGCCCTATATCGCTCACAAATGTCGGATATAAATTACAATGGCAACTGAAATGCTGGGTGTTAAGGGAGTTTTTCTGTCCTGAAAGCTCCCCAGGCCCACTTAAGGATCAACCTTTCCTGTTACCTGGCGCGGGGCTCGAACCTCTGAAGGGAGTTTAACCCTCCTAAAAACCCACAGGTTTTGAGATGCCTTGGGTGGGGTTCGAACCCTGGTTAGTGACCATGGGTAAACCTGACTTTTTGGACCGACAGCAATTTCAGTAAGTTTTATTTTGTTTTTTGTAATTTTTTCTTCAGATATAGTGTTGTTTTATACTGAAGAGGAACGGAAATTAGTATTTACCCATTATCCAACAATCTAAAAACACGCCCCCCACTAGTGGGGAGGGACTCTGGTGACAATACCTTTTACTGTATATCTTGCCCTATACCTTCCTACCTCTGGCCAGCGGCAAAAACATATGGACGCCAATCCTAGGTCAGCGAAGCTCTGGTTGTTGTATTTTGATTTCACGTAAGTTATAGGTAATATTAATCGTGGATATTAATGGTGACCGATTAAATAGTATTATGATCCGTGTAGTATTCACTGACGCACTGTTAATGTAATGTTATCCGTATGGCTGTAAGGTAGCAACTGATTCCTACCGTGCTTGTCTGCTAGTATTCAGCTAGAAGTTCAGGGAAAATGAGGGGTTAAAAGCGTAAAAATACAATAATAGGCCTATAGCGTTTTGTATCAAAACTTGGCTCGGGTTTTCCCAAATTGCAAACCCATACAACCCCATTTTGTGAATACCCGAGCCAACTTTTGACGAAAGCTGGCTCGGATTTCACGAGGTGGAGTGGGTAGCCTAATATTTCATGTTATAAAAATAGTCAACTTTGGGAAGACATTAGCCTAACCTAACAACCTTACCTAACCTATCCTAGTATTATGGGTGGGGGCTGCAGCCCCCACACCCCCGCTGGTTGGGTTAGATGTTTTTTTTTTTTTTTTTTTTTAATGTTCTAGGCTATTAGCCTAACCTAACAACCTTACCTAACCTAACCTGGTATATGGGTGGGGGCTGCTGCCCCCACACCCCCGCTGGTTGGGTTACTTTTTTTTCTTTTTTTATGTGCTAGGCTAACTTAACAACCTAACCTAACCTAACCTAGTATATGGGTGGGGGCTGCCGCCCCCACCCCCCCGCTGGTTGGGTACTGGCTGAAAAACTTATTGTTTTACAGTAGCCTAGCCTAGGCCTATACATGTATTTTAGAGTTTTTGTTTTTTTCTCCCTTATAATACATTTCAGCTCTTAATGCCATATATAGCAATGATGTATATGCTCTACCGGACCTATTAGGCCTAAACAGATTGATGGGCTAACTGTCGGTCCAAAACATCAGTATAACCGTGACCATGACCATCACCACCAGGCCCGCGCGCTAACCCACTGTACTACCACGGACGTACTAAAAGTATAGCAACCTTAGTCCGATTTTTAAGAACCAGGTGATGGTCTCGTGGTGATTCACGTGATGAGTTTATTGGACTTACCATCCACGACTATTTTACACTATACCTGACGTCAACTCCGGTAGTACATTATTGGGGTTGCGGGACATTTTCGAGGGCATTACACCACATTCCTTTTTATTTAGGCTAGTCCCTAGCCTCTCTAAGGTCGTAAGGTATCGTAGCCGTATCACCTCAGCAATCTCAATATGGTTAGGGTCCGCGTGACGGGTGCTCAGTGTAGCTACCAGGTCACGTTCCGTGACTGCCACCAATGAAATGCTGGGTGTGAAGGGAGTTTTTCTGTCCTGAAATCTCCCCAGGCCCACTTCAGGATCAACCTTCCTGGTACCTGGCGCAGGGCTCGAACCTCTGAAGGGAGTTTAACCCTCCTAAAAACCCACAGGTTTTGAGATGCCTTGGGTGGGGTTCGAACCCTGGTTAGTGACCATGACCATCACCACCAGGCCCGCGCGCTAACCCACTGTACTACCACGGACGTACTAAAAGTATAGCAACCTTAGTCCGATTTTTAAGAACCAGGTGATAGTCTCGTGGTGATTCACGTGATGAGTTTATTGGACTTACCATCCACGACTATTTTACACTATACCTGACGTCAACTCGGGTAGTACATTATTGGGGTTGCGGGACATTTTCGAGGGCATTACACCGGTGTAATGCCCTCGAAAATGTCCCGCAACCCCAATAATGTACTACCCGAGTTGACGTCAGGTATAGTGTAAAATAGTCGTGGATGGTAAGTCCAATAAACTCATCACGTGAATCGCCACGAGACTATCACCTGGTTCTTAAAATCGGACTAAGGTTGCTATACTTTTAGTACGTCAACTCGGGTAGTATCCAATGTTATGCCCTGTTTTTCTACAGGATTAACTTGGGTAATGTGAGTTCTAACTGACTGGGTATATAAGGCTGCATGCACAATACAAGGTATGAGGAATAGAGAACACAAAATAAACACACGGTAACAAGACACACGATCACGTTTATTTAAGAAGGTTAATAGTGAGCATAAGGAAGTATGAATACTCGTACAAGACAAATGATAGAAATGAACCGCTAGCATTAGTGGATCTGGATGGAGCCTAGTCTCCCACTTCCAACGTTCAGGTATACTCTTCTGATCACTGGTTTGGTTCGCAAATTTATATACTGGAAGACCTCAATGTTACTTATAGATTCAATTTCACTAGTTAGATTTATTACTGGCAGGTCTGGTGCACAAGTAGTAGTTCACAGACTAGAATTAGACACGCGTATGTTTTAGAGCACGGGAATTCTAGTAACCTCAGGGGGGTACTGATCTAAGTTTTATATTCTTATGGCAGAAATACGTAGAACACAAATCAGTGGGCGAACGTTAGATATCACTAGGGTTTTACTTCCATGTAATAATATCTAAATAAAGGTAATTACGAGAGTTAATGTCGCCTGTTAATTAATAAACACTGATACGCTTAGTACTTCCCAAATGGAATGGTTATATATGAATTACACTGGGCAAAAATATAGCCACTTCATAGAAAGATGAATAAGTGAATTTCTAATTAGTACTATAACACGTTAGTACTAATAAAGTGAATCTTGGATAGTATTTTGTTGGTCTGGTCCTGGTTATCTTGCGTCCGTGATGTTGGGGGCTAACGACTGGTTCCGCGGCCGTCCAGGTGGTCCATATGTAGGAAGTTCTCAAGACGGATCTCTTGGCGATCGGTGCTGGCTACACGCTTATATACCCACTGGTGTGTGTGAAGGTTATAAGGTGCACGTAGATTCTTGTACGTGTACAGATGCTTCTATCTCAAATCTGCCACGGAGTCTGCCGGCTCTGGAATCTCAAATCTCAGGAACAACACAAGGGCAGAGCTAGAGGTCAACTTCAGGGGGTCAGCCACTGGTTGGTGTCTATCTTTCAACTGATTTTACTGGAGGCTGGAGCTGGGTTTATAGGCTCGGTTTTGGACCCTGTAGGCCATAGGGATCTCGAGTCTTATGGACTTATTTGAGCTCTCAATAGATACGGGGACTAGGTAAGGTGGTGATTACTGTTGTGGCACATGGCTATAGGGAGCCTTCATAAGGTGATATAACTGAGCCTTAGTAAGAGGTACTATTTTGGCTATACTGGAAGTATTGAGGGGAGGGAGACTGGATCTACTTTGCGGGGAGGACTGGGACAGCTGTGATAGGGGCGTCTCTCTTATATTGCTCAGTCTTCATTCTATGGTATAGCTGAGGTGCTAATTTGATTATCCGAGTATGCAAGAAAGGTGAATGGGTTATTGTGGGTTAATAGAGGTTAGTAAAGGGGTTAGTCATGCATGGTTAGTTCATTGAGAGGAAGAATTCCTGTGCTACCTGGCAATGACCCGGAAGTCTAAACAGGGGTCAGGTATACCTCCGCAGGGGTGGGGGTCTCCCTCCTCGGGTGGGTAAAAAGGGGTAGCTGGGCGCCCTCTCTCTGGGATGGTCGTCCGGCGGCTGTGGCTAGGGGCTTGCCATATCACAAGTGTTTGTAATAACCCTCTGTTTATGAGACAGATGTGGGTGTTCTTAATACCAAAACCGAAGGTGCCTTGGCTAGCTGGTTTTAATCGGTTGGTTGTTAATTGTATGGTTTGCTGGATGTGGTGGAGACTGGGTTGCTAACTCTGCCACATTTATCTGGAAGTATGGCAATAGAAGTTAGTCACTGGCGAGGCGGCTAGCCTCGCACTGATGATCATTGGGTGCAGGGTTGTGAATGGGTTGTAAGGGAAAAGATGGCATGCAAGGGGTTAGTAAAGTTCTAATGTTGTTCCGGCCTACTAAGGGAAGGTAGGCTGGATAGGAGTATATATATAAAAGGTTGGAGAGCGTTAGCAACGGAAAAATCAAGGATCTTCAAGAGGTATGAGGGAGAGGCTAGGTCGGAAAAGAGTCGAGGAGCGCGGGGTGTTAATGAGAGGGAGAGAGTTTAGGGGGCTACATGAAAGTTTGACCCTAAGGTCTCCGGGCGTGGGGGTGGCATTAGGCTACAGTTGATATTGGAGTTTGGGGGGAAAGGACAGTGAAAGTACGTTAGCCAAATGCTACCGGGGGATGAGCAAATATGGGGTGGTATATGAGTCTGGAAAAGATAGGATCATGTGGACTGTGGGCTGTGGGGAAGGGGAGGTTAACTGTAGGTGTGTGCTTGACTGTGGATAAAAGTAGAGAAAAACATGGTGTATTATTACTCATCAATACGAGGGGTTATGGACACTATTATTTTGACACAATTTCTTGCTGATCTAGCTGTCCCTGGGAACTGCGTTTTCTATGAAATATAGACCAAAGAAGAGCGGCAGTTCGTAGGGGTACTTCGTTATTGTTTCGTGATACTATGATAGACAATGGAAAAAAAGGTTATCTATACAATCTCTGGTTGGGGTAAGCATTAAGTTATAGCATGGTGGCTAACATCTTCAGTCATGGCTGTCTAGGTTTTACGGGAGCAATGGTTCTATATACACTGGTGTACCCGTGGGTATCTTAGTTTCTTATCAATTAGGACATGTTTTTTTTTTAACATACTACTTCTCGGATGGAAGAACATACATAGATTTATGGGGGCGGTTGGTCTTCAGAAACTTAGTCTGGCAAGACAAGGTATTTTAAGGGGTGAACATATTATTTCTCGGATGGGAGAACATACATAGATTTATGGGGGCGGTTGGTCTTCAGAAACTTAGTCTGGCAAGACAAGGTATTTTAAGGGGTGAACATCTTACTTCTCGGATGGAAGAACATACATAGATTTATGGCTGTCTGAACTGGTTGGCATTGGCTCAACCTAGGGACAGGGCATGGGTGTTTTAACCTGGGAGGAACATACATAGATTTATGGGGCGATTGGTCTTCAGAAACTTAGTCTGGCAAGACAAGGTATTTTAGGGTATGTTGATATTGACATCTTAATTTAGGGACAGGGCATGGGTGTATTAACTTTAAGGTGTATTTATGTTCGTCATCATGTAGGTAGAGGTGTAGGACACGAGGGGTAGTGTATGTGAGGTGTGGGAAAGGTCGGTGTTTAGAAGGGGTAGGCAGGTGTGGTTTGGAGCTGCTTAGCCCTGCGGGCTTGGGCCTGTCTGAACTGGTTGGCTCGGTCAGCTGGTCCTTTCGTTCTGTGGACCTTTCTTTCGGGTGTTTCTGTGTGGTGTTCGCTCGTGGCTTCTGTGGTGGGCTTCTCGTTCTGGGGCATTTTACTTCCCTCGCGCGCTAACCCACTGTACTACCACGGACGTACTAAAAGTATAGCAACCTTAGTCCGATTTTTAAGAACCAGGTGATAGTCTCGTGGTGATTCAAGTGATGAGTTTATTGGACTTACCATCCACGACTATTTTACACTATACCTGACGTCAACTCGGGTAGTACATTATTGGGGTTGCGGGACATTTTCGAGGGCATTACAGCAACAATAAGGATGAGTATCGAAGAGCATATAGAAAGAAATGGATGGGGAAAGGATACACAGGCAGGGTTTACAGCGGGAGGAAGAATAGAGAACAATATATTTATCTTACGGTACTGTATAGAAAGAATATTCGAAAGGAAGAAGTCATTAATAGTGATATCGATAGACTATGCAAAGGCATTTGATAGTATTAAGAGAGATATGATGATAAAGGTATTGATGGATTATAAGGTTCATCCTCAGGTAATTGCAGTAATAGCGGAAATGTACGAGGGAGATAAAACTAAAGTGAGACTAGATGAAGAAGAAGAATTAATAATACCAGTTACTCGCAGAGCGAGTTCTTTGACCTGAATGTTGGTTTGAAACAGGGGTGTGTGATGTCCCCGTGGTTGTTTACTGTATATATGGATGGAGTTATGAAAGAAATACTATCAAGAGCAGTGGATGTTGGTGTATCGCTGAAAAGGGAGGGAATTGAGTGGAAGCTACCTATACTGCTGTTTGCGGATGATACAGTTCTGATGAGTGATAATGAATGGGAGTTGCAGGGTCTGGTAAATGAGTTTGGAACAGTGTGCGAAAAACGGAATTTGAAGGTAAATACGGGGAAGAGCAAGGTTATGGTCTTCGAAAGGGGTGAAGTCACAGAGTGTGAGGTGAAGCTGAACGGTCAGGCTATGGAGATCGTCAACTCTTTTAAGTATCTGGGCAGTGTGTTGAGTAAAGATGGGACTATGGATGAAGAGGTGCGGGAGAGGGTACAACAGGGGAAGAGGGTTGTAGGAACGCTAAAAGCAGTAACAAGAAATAGGGTGGTCAGTATGGAAGTGAAGAAGTCCTTGCATGACAGTGTGGTAATCCCGACACTGACTTACGGAAGCGAAGCATGGACGTTGGTTGAGAGACTCAGACCAAGAGTGAGAGCAGTGGAAATAAATTACTTAAGGAGTGCGTGCGGAGTTACATGGAGGGATAGACAGACTAATGAGGAAGTAAGAAGGAGGTGTGGTGTGGAGGTAGATGTGCTGGAAAGTGTGAAAAGGAACAACTTGAGATGGTTCGGCCATATGGAACGTATGGAAAGCGAGAGAATGACTAAGAGGGTGTACGAGAGCGAGGTGGAGGGACAGAGGGGGAGAGGTAGACCGAATATGAGGTGGAAGGATGGAGTGAGGAAGTACATGAACGAAGGCGGTGCTGGTTGGGGGGAGGGGCGTCGACTGACTGGGGACAGAGGTGCATGGGGGCGGTTCGTTCGTGGCCACCCCTTCGGGGATCACGGCGTCAGGCAATAGATAGATAGATAGACTAGTGGAATAAGACCGGGGTGTACGGGGTCAACAACGCTATTCAAGTTGGTGACTTTTAGGATAATGCAGAAGCTGGAAGAATTAGATATAGGTTTTAAGGATGAAGCGTTTAAGATAACATCGTTATTTTTTGCAGACGATGGGATGTTGTTGGCAGAAAGTATAGAAGACACAGAAAGTGATAGGAACGGTAATAAATACCAGTAGAGATTGTGGACTGGAAATAAACAAACAAAAGAGTAGTATAATAATATTTAACATGAAGGAAAAGCCACAGGAAATCGCAGGAATAAGAGTCAGTAATAAGATCAAGTACTTAGGAATTACAATAAATGATAGTAAGAATTGTTTTGGTAACACTTACACTTACACTTAGTTACACTTAGTTGTATTCCGTCCGTTAGTGACACAGTTGAGCTGGGGCTCCACTGCGACCAGGCAGCTCCCTTTCTTCCACTCTCCATTCCAGAAGTCGGTTGGAGTTGGTGCTGGGGTATCCTGGTGTTGGTGGCCGGTCCGGTATTTTGGCCAGCCACATGTCCAAGTGTTTCTTGAAGGTGTCTGGAGACACCCCGGTCATGTTCCTGAGAGGGGCTGGTATACAGTTGAACAGTCTGGTTCCATTGTATGTAAAGCTGTGATGGATCAGGGATTTGATTTTTTGTGTTGATCCCGGTGTAGTCCTCACATAGCACAGCCTCCCTCGCCTTTGGTGCTGAGTCTCTTGGATGTTTGGATTTGGTACCTTTTTTTCCAAAATCTTCCAGACGTAGATGATGATGTATCTCTCCCTACGTCTTTGAAGTGAGTACAGCTGCAGCTCCTTAAGTCTCTCCCAGTAGTTAAAGTGTTGAAACCCATGGATTTTACTGGTGAATGTTCTCTGGGTGGCTTCAATTTCTGTTATTTCTCCTACTTTTTGGGGAGACCAGAGCTGGGAGCAGTACTCCAGTCGTGGTACGACCAGTGACTTCCACAGTGTTAGCATATACCTCTCATTTCTTGTGTGGAAGGTTCTCAGGATCCAGCCTGCTATTTGTTTTGCTGTTGTTGTGGCTTTGGTAATATGCTGGGAAAAAGTGGCGTCACTGCTCATATTTACTCCCAAGTCCTTCACTGTGTCCTTGGCGGTAATTTCTTGCTGTCCACTTTTGTAGTTGGTGTCGTTTTGTAGTGCTCTCTTGTTCCCGTACCTTAGAAGCTCGAACTTGACTCCGTTTAGGGCCATGTTGTTTTCTTCTGCCCACTTCAGGATTTTGTCCAAGTCTTGTTGTAGTAGCTGAGCATCATGTTGTGAGGTGATTTTCTTCATGAGTCTGGTGTCGTCTGCAAACGATGTGGCTATTGAGTGTTCCAGGTCCCTGTCGATGTCTCCTATCATGATGAGGAATAGGAGAGGTCCCAGTACTGATCCTTGTGGTACTCCGCTGATGACCCCACCTGCTTCTGATAGGCTTCCTTGAACCGTGACTCTTTGTTTTCTGTTGGTGATGAAGCTGTGGAGCCATCTTCCAAGGTCTCCCCCTATTCCCAGTGATTTGAGTTTATGTAGAAGGATCCCATGGTCCACCTTGTCAAAAGCTTTGGCGAAATCTAGATATATGACGTCTACATTTTCTCCGTCTTGAATATCCTGTAGGATTTTGTCGTAGTGTGATAGTAGTTGTGAGAGGCAGGAGCGGCCTTTTCTAAAGCCATGTTGCCCCTCGTTGAACGCCTCGTTATCTTCCAGGAAGCTGACCATCTTAGCTCGTATTGTTCTTTCTATGATTTTAATAAGATGTGACGTCAGCACCACTGGTCTGTAATTTTTGGCTATGCCTTTACTACCCCCTTTGTGTATTGGTGTGACATTACCTTCTTTTAGGGATTGTGGTACATATCCAGTTTGGAGGGACTTGCTCCACAGCAGTTTTAGAGGCAGGGCTAGCTGATGTTTGCAGTTTTTTAGCAGTTGGGCATGAAAGCCGTCTGGTCCTGCCGCAGAGTTTGGTCCAATCTTGTCGATGGCTGCTATTATGTCCTCTGTTGATACTGTTACCGAGGAGAGTTGATGTGGTGTCCCTGGAGCGTTGCCAAAGAAAGTCGTTGCATTCTCGATTTTCTTGTCTTCATTTGGCGGGCTGAAGACACTTTCATACTGCTGTTTGAGTATCTTGGCCATTTCGGTTGGGTCACTCTCAAGTTCGCCCGTAGGTTTTGCAAGTGGTCCTATTGTTGAGGTGTTCCTGAGTCTCCTTTTTGCGTATGCATAGAAGAATTTGCTATTTACTCGTATGTTTGCAACTGCTTGGAGTTCTTCGCGTGTTCTTTGCTCTTGGTGTGACTGGATGAGTTTACGTTCAACTTCATCGAGCTCTTCTTGTAGTTTGGTGATATTGTGCGCATAGCTGGTCTTCCTTTGCTTGGCTCTCAAGTACGTCCTTTTCTTCATTAGTATTTTTCTATCTCTGGGAATCTGCTTGATCTGCTTCCTGCTTGATTTGGGTGGTATGGTGTTTTTACAGGTCTCCAGGCATTGTTTCTGGAGGATACTGAGAGTTTCGTCGACGTTTTTATCTTCGAATAGTTCCCTCCAATCAGTTCCTGCCAGTTCTGCTCTCAGTCTGTCCCGGTCTAAACCTGACTTTTTGGACCGACAGTGATTTCAGTAAGTTTTATTTTGTTTTTTGTAATTTTTCCTTCAGATATAGTGTTGTTTTATACTGAAGAGGAGCTGAAATGAGTATTTACCCATTATCCAACAATCTAAAAACACGCCCCCGACTAGTGGGGAGGGCTATGAAGTTCAGGGAAAATGAGGGGTTAAAAGCATAAAAATACAATAATATAGCGTTTTGTATCAAAACTTGGCTCGGGTTTTCCCAAATTGCAAACCCATACAACCCAATTTTGTGAATACCCGAGCCAACTTTTGACGAAAGCTGGCTCGGATTTCACGGGGTGGAGTGGGTAGCCTAATATCTCATGTTATAAAAATAGTCAACTTTGGGAAGACATTAGCCTAACCCAACAACCTTACCTAACCTAACCTAGTATATGGGTGGGGGCTGCCACCCCCACACCCCCGCTGGTTGTGTTACTTTTTTTTTTTTTTTTTTTTTGTATGTGCTATTAGCCTAACATTACAACCTAACCTAACCTAACCTAACCTAGCATATGGGTGGGGGCTGCCGCCCCCACACCCCCGCTGGTTGGGTACTGGCTGAAAAACTTATTGTTTTTAAAATGCCCCAGAACGAGAAGCCCACCACAGAAGCCACGAGCGAACACCACACAGAAACACCCGAAAGAAAGGTCCACAGAATGAAAGGACCAGCTGACCGAGCCAACCAATTCAGACAGGCCCAAGCCCGCAGGGCTAAGCAGCTCCAAACCACACCTGTCTACCCCTTCTAAACACTGACCGTTTTCCACACCTCACATACACTACCCCTCGTGTCCTACACCTCTACCTACATGATGACGAACATAAATACACCTTAAAGTTAATACACCCATGCTCTGTCCCTAAGTTTAAGATATTAATATCAACATACCCTAAAATACCTTGTCTTGCCAGACTAAGTTTCTGAAGACCAATCGCCCCCATAAATCTATGTATTCAATCCTTAGGTTAAGTATTAATATCAACATACCCTAAAATACCTTGTCTTGCCAGACTAAGTTTCTGAAGACCAATCGCCCCCATAAATCTATGTATTCAATCCTTAGGTTAATTATCTTTATCCGCCATTGTGTTCATCTTTTCCATTTACTTTTCCACAATTGTTATACGTCTTCCACTCACCTCCTTCGTATCCACAGTCCACTCTACTCCAATTTGCTTCGTGTCTTACACCTCTTACCTGCCCGACTCTACCTACATGATGATGAACAGGAATATACATTCATATTAAAAAACACCCATGCTCTGTCCCTAGGTTGAGCCAATGCCAACCAAATCAGACAGCCATATATCTATGTATGTTCTTCCATCCGAGAAGTAGATGTTAAAACCCCATGTCCTAATTAATAAGAAGCTAAGATACCCACGGGTACACCAGTGATATAGAACCATTGCCCCCGTAAGACCTAGACAGCCATGACTACAGATGTTAGCCACCATGCTGTAACTCCAATTCTTACCCCAACCAGAGATTGTATAGATAACCTTTGTTACCAGTATCTATCATAGTACCTCGAAACAATAACGAAGTACCCCTACGAACTGCCGCTTTTCTTTGGTCTATATTTCATAGAAAACGCAGTTCCCAGGGACAACTAGACGTACAAAAACTCGTGCCAACTCATAGTGTCCATAACCCCTCGTATTGACGAGTAATAATACACCATGTTTTTCCCTACTTTATCCACAGTCAAGCACACACCTACAGTTAACCTCCTTCTTCCCCCACAGCCCACATGATTCTATCTTTTTCCAGACTCATATACCACCCCATAGTTGCATCCCCCGGTAGCATTTGGCTAACGTACTTTCACAGTCCGTTCAAACTCCAATATCAATTTTTTTTTTTTTTTTTTTTTTTTTCTATGTTATTGAGGGAGGCAAAAGGCATAACTGCCTATAGCGAGTGCCTCCCCCATAGTTGAAAGAGTGACAGGGCCAAAATCAAGGGACGTTTGAGCCAAAATGCCTGGACACACGGAGTTTGAAGCAATTTAAGTCATAGGAAGAGGGAAAGACTGATTCTGGGAGAGAGTTCCAGAGCTCAGCTGTTGAGTAGAAGAAAGTTTGAGAGTAACGTTTCACTCACTGTAGCCTAATGCCACCCCCACGCCCGGAGACCTTAGGGTAAAATTTCCATGTAGCCCCCCTGAACTCCCCCCCTCTCATTAACACCCCGCGCTCCTCGACTCTTGTCCGACCTAGCCTCTCCCTCATACCTCTTGAAGATCCTTGATTTTTCCGTTGCTAACGCTCTCCAACCTTTTATATATATACTCCTATCCAGCCTACCTTCCCTTAGTAGGCCGGAACAACATTAGAACTTTACTAACCCCTTGCATGCCATCTATTCTCTTACAACCCAGTCACAACCCTGCACCCCATGGTCGTCGGTGCGAGGCTAGCCGCCTCCCCAGTAACTAACTTCTATTGCCATACTTCCAGATAAAGGTGGCAGAGTTAGCAACCCAGTCTCCACCACATCCAGCAAACCATACAATTAACAACCAACCGATTAAAACCAGCTAGCCAAGGCACCTTCGATTTTGGTATTAAGGACACCCACATCTGTCTCGTAAACAGAGGGTTATTACAAACACTGGTGATATGGCAAGCCCCTAGCCACAGCCGCCGGATGACCATCCCAGAGAGAGGGCACCCAGCTACCCCTTTTTACCCAACCGAGGAGGGAGACCCCCACCCCTGCGGAGGCATACCTGACCCCTGTTTTGACTCCCAGGGTCATTGCCAGGTAGCACAAGAATTCTTCCTATCAATGAACTAACCATGTATGACTAACCCCTTTACTAACCTTTATTAACCCACAATAACCCATTCACCTTTCTTGCATACTCTGATCACTAAATTAACACCTCAGCTATACCATAGAATGAAGATTGAGCAATCTAAGAGAGACGCTCCTATCACAGCTGTCCCCATTCTCCTCGCAAAGTAGATCCAGTCTCTTTCCCCTAAATACTTCCAGTATAGCCAAAATAGTACCTCTTACTAAGGCTCAGTTATATCATATTATGAACCACAACAGTAATCACCACCTTACCTAGTCCCCGTATCTATTGAGAGCTCAAATAAGTCCATAAGACTCGAGATCCCTATGGCCGACAGGGCCCAAAACCGAGCCTATAAACTCAGCTCCAGCCCCCAGTAAAATCAGTTGAAAGATAGACACCAATCCAGGTTGGTCACCAGAGTTAACCTTGAGCTCTATTCTTGTTGGTTGCTGAGAAGTGAGTTCCAGAGCTGGCAGACTCCGTAGCAGATTTGGATAGAAGGACCTGTCCACGTAATTGAGAACTTCCTACATATGGACACCCAGGACGGCCGCGGAACCAGTCGTTAGCCCCCAACATCATGGACGCAAGATAACCAGGACCAGACCAATCAAATACTACCCAAGATTCACTCTATCAGTACTACATTACTACAGTGCTATTTAGAGATTCACTTATTAATATTTCTACGAAGTGGCTATATCTTTGCCCAGTGTAATTCATATATAACCATTCCATTTGGGAAGTGCTAAGCGTATCAGTGTTTAATTATTAACAGGCGATATTAACTCTCGTAATTACCCATATATCCAGATATTATTACCTAGAAGAAACCCTAGTGATATCTGATATTCGCCCACTGATTTGCGTTCTACGTGTTTCTGCTATAAGAATATAAAACTTAGATCAGTACCCCCTGAGGTAACTAGAATTCCCGTGCTCTAAATTACGCGTGTCTAATCTAGTCGGTGAACTACTATTTGTGCACCAGAGCTACCAGTAATAAATCTAACAGTGAATATGAATCTATAAGTAACATTGATGGTCTTCGGTATATAAACATGTTAAATAAGCCAGTGATCAGAAGATTAATACCTGAACGTTGGAAGTGGGAGACTAGGCTCCATCCAGATCCACTTATGCTAGTGTTGTTCAATTCTATCATTTGTCTTGCACGAGTATTTCAGAAGTAGTATATCAATAAACGTGATCGTATGTCTTGTTACCGTGTGTTTCTTTTGTGTTCTCTATTCCTCATACCTTGTATTGTGCATGCAGCCTTATATACCCAGTCAGTTAGAACTCACATTACCCAAGTTAAACCTGTAGACAAACAGGGCATAACAGTTTTACAGTATATATGTATTTTAGCGTGTTTTTTTCTTTTTCTCCCTTATAATACATTTCAGCTCTTAACCCGGGAACTGCAGGAAGACTCTTAAGAGTTCCCCCGGCGGACTGCGGGAAGACTCTTAAGAGTCCGAGAAAAAAAAAAAAAAATTTAAACATCGATTTCTTTTTTTTTTTGCCCTTGGGCCATGCAAAATATCAGTCCTCTACCTCCCCTCCTTCCCCACTTTCCTCCCCTCCTTCAGTTATCACCTATTTCCCTGTTATTCCCTTATTCTGAGGTATATTTTCGTGCTAACATTAGCGAGTTGCAAGCAGAGCATTGTCATCACTGTTAGCAAGCGAGTGCATGAGAGAGAGAGAGAGTATCGATCAACTGTGTCTCAGTGGCCTTGGGGGAAATTGGCGGGAAAGGAGCTTGCCTCACCCATACATTATGTAACTCGCGGCCTGTATCGCCGATTTTGACCATCCAAACGCTGTTTTCACTCGTTTTATTGTTGTAACAGGTTAATACCTTAATAATCAACCTATAATAGTCGCATATGGATAATTATTAATGCTATTTATGGTAAAATGAATATTTTAGTGATGGAAACAGCTCAAATACATGCGCACAGGCAGAGGTGTCTAATTACCCCCATGCGCACTTAAGAGGTTAATGACATATAAAGCAATGATGTATATGCTCTACCGGACCTATTAAGCCTAAAAAGATCGATGGGCTAACTGTCGGTCCAAAACATCAGTATAACCATTGTTTTAAGTTACAGAAAGGTATGATGATAGAGAAGGCAGTAAAAATGGCTAATATGACATACTCAATAATTGCAAGGAGCTGCTCTAGATTATTAACCCGGGAACTGCCGGGAGACTCTTAAGAGTTCCCCCGGCGGACTGCGGGAAGACTCTTGAGTCAGAGAAAAAAAAATAAACTTTTGACATCGATTTTTTTTTTTTTTTTTTGGCCCCTGGGCCATGCAAAATCTCAGTCCTCTACCTCCCCTCCTTCCCCACTTTCCTCCTCTCCTTCAGTTATCACCTATTTTCCCTGTTATTCCCTTATTCTGAGGTATATTTTCGTGCTAACATTAGCGAGTTGCAAGCAGGGCATTGTCATCAGTGTTAGCAAACGAGTGCAAGAGAGAGAGAGAGAATATCGATCAACTGTGTCTCAGTGGCCTTGGGGGAAATTGGCGGGAAAGCAGCTTGCCTCACCCATACATTATACAACTCGCGGGCTATATCTCCGATTTTGACCATCCAAACGCTGTTTTCACTCGTTTTATTGTTGTTTCAGGTTAATACCTTTATAATCTACCCATAATAGGCACGTATGGATAAGTATTAATGCTATTAATGGTACAATGAATATTTTAGTGATGGAAACACCTCAAATACATGCGCACAGGGAGAGGTGTCTAATTACCCCCATGCACACTTGTTAGGTTAATTGGTAAGACATACTGGAAAAGTGTAGCCCTCCCTGCAATACTGTACGGAGCAAATATATTAGATCTAAATAAACAGGAGATACAACGACTACAAAGGATAGAGAATAGCGTAAGCAGACAAATATTGGGAGCTCCGAGGTATGCGCAAGAGGCAGCAATAAGAGGAGAGATAGGAATTTCAAGTATGAAAGCAAGGATAATGGAGGGACAGTTAAAGTATTTACAATATATTTTGAGAGAAGAAGGGAACAAATTGCTTGGAAGAATAGTGGAAGAGATCAAAGAGAGAAAAAAAGAATAAATGGATACAAGGATTAATAGAAGATAGAAAATTGGTAGGGATAAGAGGAGGGAAAGTGACTAATGAAGAGATAAAGATGAAGGTGAGAGAGTGGGATACTAAAGTATGGAAGCAAGAAATGGAAGAAAAACCAAGTCTGAAAATGTATAGAGAATGGAGAAGAGAGATAGGTGGCCAAGAGAATGTGTATGATAGTAGGGAGGCTTCGGTGATCCTGTTTAAATGCAGGAGTAACAACATGAACCTGGGGAACAGACTGAAATTTAGTAACGAGACGACAGAGTGCATCATGTGTGGCTTTGAGTATGAGGACCTGAACCACTTTGTGCTGCACTGCCTGGCGTACAGCGAAGAGAGGAGGAACAACCCAGCACTGCAGCAGCCTTACCAGGAGGATGAGGAGTTGACTATTGGCCGCCTACTATTCAACAGAAATACAACAGAAGAGGCAAAAACAACGGTATATAGACTTTGGCAAATGAGAAATAAGAAAATAAAGGAATTATTAAGATAAAGTAGACCCGGACCCAGACCGCAAGAAGAACCCTACATCAGGGAGTGCCGCTTTAAAGGCATTACTCCCGCCAATCAACTGAACTGTTTGCATAGCCCCCGGGCCCCGATCGCCCGATGTTCTGCTGTCACTGTGTTGCTTTGCTTAAGCACAATACAGTAACATCAAGTCAGAGTGGTCAGTGTGGAAACACTCCATCTACAAGAACAAAGCTTTAAACACCGCGGCTCTCCGCCTCAGAACAGGACACACCAGACTGGGAGGGCATATGTACAGGATGGGACTGCAAGCAAATGAAAATTGCCCGTACTGCCTCACACCCGAGACAGTGGAGCATTATCTACTCCACTGCCACAGACATTACGGTGCCCGCACCCACCTCAGAAGTGTAGTAACCCAACAAGGAGGAACATTCAACATCAAGCATATCCTAGGTGGAGGAGACCTACCACAGCACAGTAAACATGTCATCGCATCAGCCCTAGGAACCTACATCAGAACAACATACAAAATCACAAGCATATAAAATTACGGTAATTTTCTTGAAAAGACTCGCAGCCTTATTTGAGAGTTTTTTTGGCCAATTTGTTTTGGCAAAGGTAGTTTTGATGCTATTAGTTATAATTCCACTGTGGGAGAAACCCTATATAACCCCATTATCCAACAATCTTAAGATAACTCCCCCCGATAGTGGGGAGGGCTATGAAGATCAGGGAAAATGTGGGGTTAAAATAATATAATGAAGAATAGGAATGTGTGAAATGCCAAAAATGCCACTTTTCCGAAATCCGAGCCAAGTTTTGTCGAAACTTGGCTCGGATTTTCAATAATTTCAGAGACTCAAAAGAGCATTTTCTAAAAATCCGAGCCAAGTTTTGTCGAAACTTGGCTCGGATTGTCCATAATTTCAGAGACTCAAAAGAGCATTTTCTAAAAATCCGAGCCAAGTTGTGTCCAAAGTTGGCTCGGAGTTTCCATAATTTCATAGACACAAAAGGTAACTTTGAAAATAGCCTATGCAAGCAAAGTTTTGTCCAAAGTTGGCTCGGATTTTGCATTAATATCAGAGACACAAAGGGTCACTTTTTATGGTAACATTCAAGGAGATTACACCAGGACTCTTCTTCCCTCTGACCAGGTATAGGCTATCCTAGTGTTTACTATCGTATACCCCTTTGAAAGGACATTAGCCTAACCTAACAACCTTACCTAACCTAACCTAGTATTATGGGTGCCTAGGCTATAGCCCTTTGAAAGGACATTAGCCTAACCTAACAACCTTACCTAACCTAACCTAGTATTATGGGTGCCTATACCCCTTTGAAAGGACATTAGCCTAACCTAACAACCTTACCTGTAACCTAACCTAACCTAGTATTATGGGTGGGGGCTGCCACCCCCACACCCCCGCTATTTGACATCTTTTTGGTATTATGGGTGCCTATACCCCTTTGAAAGGACATTAGCCTAACCTAACAACCTTACCTAACCTAACCTAGTATTATGAGTGGGGGCTGCCGCCACCACACCCCCGCTATTTGACATCTTTAGACAGATTTTTGGTGTATTAATACCAGTCAACTAACGTACTGAGGCCAACATCGCACTGAAGGACTACATCTTGATAAGGTAATTTGTTTATGCAGAACCAATACACAATATTGAGGACTTTGGGAATGGGGATGTGGGCATTTTCAAAGAATGTGTCTTTCACAGCACTAACATTATACCTACATCGTGATTTCCTGAGTGCATGGTGAACGTATTCTTTATTCCGTTTGTCACATCTAAACTTCTTTTGTTGTCTATTTTCACTCACTTGCAATTCACTGCCACATGTACTACACTTACCAGTTGCCAAGACTAACTTATGCTGAACAAGAAAATCCCATGTAGCTTCCTTGGTTCGCAAAATGTCCCCCAATTTCTGACAGGAGAGACTACAACCTGCACAAGCGGCCATGACAGTTACAAATCTGCCGGGCTGTTTGACGTTTCTGTCAGCTGAGAGAAGGAAATTATATGTGAATCACTCATAACAAGAAAACAAAGGATTATAAACTGTGTTAAGTGTAAAACTGTAGCTCACATGAAGTGCATCTCTAAGAAGACCAACAGTGAAGAACGGGAATTCCTATGCAATATATGTGCCTTGCATTCATTACCGAATATTAATGTAAATGAACCAATTAGTATTAACAACTCAGAATCCAGCCAGGACACATTCAAAATCAAAGATGAATACAGAGTGTTCACCAACAAAGGGCTCCATCTTATCCACATTAACGCCAGATCAATGTACCATAAATTGTCAGAATTAAACTTGTTAGCTAATAAGGCCAAAGCTTCAATAATTGCAATCACAGAAACCTGGCTGGATTCAAGTATAAACGATGGTGAAATAAACATTCAAGGTTTCAATATGGTTAGAAATGATCGCAATAGGCATGGAGGAGGAGTATGTCTGTATGTAAAAAACAACCTCACACACACAACCAGGACAGACCTCCATGTAGAAAATCACGAAGCTCTGTGGATCGATCTACACCTGCCGAGGACAAGACCCATCACAATTGGGGTATGCTATAGGCCACCAGACGACACACAATTCTTGACCAAATTTGAACGAACGTTGTCATCGCTAGACCCTCGGAATGAATCCATCATACTAGGGGATTTTAACCTGTGTTACAAACAACGAAATGATAGGCTTGTACGAGAATATAGGCATATACTGACAATGCACAATCACAAACAAATCACAACCCCCACACGTATCTCTGAGAACACTGCCACAATAATAGACCACATAAACTGTAACAGAGAGGACAAAATATCCCAATCAGGGGTTATACAGACTGGGATAAGTGATCACTTCGTCACATATTGCACACGAAAAACCACAAAAATTACCCTAGAGAATCACAAGATTATCAAAACAAGGTCACTCAGAAACTACAATAAAGAAACATTTCTGGACATTTTGTGGAATACAGACTGGTCTCCAGTGTTTGGAAGTACAAACGTTAATGACGCATGGGTTGGCTTCAGAACCATCATCACAAACTTTCTAGACGAAATAGCTCCTCTGAAAGACATACGAATTAAAGCAAGGTCAGACCCATGGATCAACAATGACATACTACACCATCTGGAACACAGAGACAATCTGTTAAAAAGGCTAGCGAAACATAGACAGGATCAAGGTCTGAAACATGAGTTCAACAGGGCCAGGAATAAACTAAGTAAGAAAATTAAATCAGCGAAAACTAATTATTTTCACAATAAGGCAGAGGAAATATCAGAATAACCCAAATAAACTATGGAGGCACCTAAAAACAACAGGCTACAGCAACAAGACAAGGGATTCGTCTAACACAAATATTGTTCTCACCATTAATGATCAGATTTGCCACGATAAACGACAAATTTCAACCTACTTTAACTCCTTCTTCACCTATATATTGTCACCAGCAGCAATCAGTTTGGCTTTAAGAAAAATCACGGCACAGACCAATGCATATATGTGCTGAAAGAAGTGATTGATACATACAACAAACTAAATAGCTCAATTTTCTCTTGTTTTCTTGATGCAAGTAAGGCTTTTGATAGGGTGTGTCACAAAACCTTATTTGAAAAATTAGTTAACAGGGGAGTGCCTAGCTATATTGTTAGGATACTTATTTTCTGGTATGGTAATCAAAAAATGTGTGTAAGATGGGGCAACATCCTGTCAGGCTCTTTCGCCGTAACCAATGGTGTTAGGCAGGGGGGTATATTGTCTCCGTATCTTTTCAACGTCTACATGGATGATCTTAGTCTGGAGCTGAACAAGACTCGCACTGGGTGCTGTATTGGCAGCACCATTGTAAATCATCTCATGTATGCTGATGACCTAGCCTTAATCGCGCCCTCTGGAGCAGGACTGGATAAATTATTAAGAGTATGTGAAAAATTTGGAATCGAACATTCAGTCAAATTTAATCCTATAAAGAGCAATATCATAATATTTAAATCTAACCTTCTATTGAAATCAAAGCTACCTAAATTCCATTTGTATGAAGAAATTATAGAAGAAGTAAGTAAAGTAAAGTATCTAGGACACTATATTTCATGTGATCGCTCAGATGATGAGGATATGGGTCGTCAGCGAAGGCAACTTTACATGCAGGGAAATTCAATATTAAGAAAATTTCATATGTGCACATGGGATACAAAAATAACATTGTTCAACTCCTACTGCTCACCAATGTATACAGCACAACTATGGTGGAACTATAAGAAAAGGACAGTGAATAGACTAAGTATCTCATATCACAATATCATGAAAATGTTTCTGGGGCTCTCAAAATATGAGAGTACAAGTACGCTATGTGCCTATATGAACTTACACTGTTACAAATCACTCATTAGAAAGCTAACATATAAATTCATTCAGCGCCTTAACACTTCTGAGAACAGGATCATTAAAATGCTACAAACTCCAAGCATAGTGTACACCTCCAGGATCCAGGCACACTGGAGGAAGTTGCTCTATATTTAACCTTAAGTAATGATTTCAGGTCTGCTACTCTACAGAATTAGCATACCGGTACTGATCCTCATAGTGCAGTACAGTACCGATATTCCTATACTGTACTGTAGCAACATACTGTACCGGAAGCTAAATTATGTGAGGCATGGTACTGTACACAATTAGGACAGTGGTTTTGGTAACACAGTAGTTTGATGACCACTGTTTTTGGTTGAGGCAGTGCTGTGAACTACATGATAGCAAGCTGGGTATTATTTAATTTCTTTTTATTTTATGTAGCCTATGTACAGTAGCTTATATATATTTATATATATTTATGTTACTGTAAGGTATATATGGACCCCAGTATGGTCCCCTCTGTACTGTGTGAGTCTGAAATAAAGTATTATTATTATTATTATTATTATTATTACCTCCATAGCAAACACACTTGCACAGAACCTACCTCAACCTCTCAATAAATACACGACAACAACGGCCACCTTTCGAAATTTCTACAGAGATAAAGACATACACCCAAACACATTTGGATTGCAAAATGTTACACCAAAATACACTTTTGACGAGCTGTCTAACCTAAATGTACATAAAAGCACAGGACCAGACAAAATTCCTGCCAAATTTCTACGAGATGGAGCCGTTGGTATAGCAGGCCCCCTAACCCACATCATCAACTTGTCAATTAACACCAACACTGTACCTGCTGAACTGAAGGAAGCTATTGTAACCCCTCTATTCAAGAAAGGAAATAAACTAGAAGTTGGTAACTACAGACCAGTTAGCATATTATATATTGTATCTAAAATCCTTGAAAGAGCGGTATACACCCAAATTGAACACTACCTCAAACAAATTGATCTATTCTATGTTTTAATCAGGTTTCAGATGCATGTACTCGACAGACTCCTGTCTCATCCACTTAACGGATCACATTCGTAAAGAAATGTCTAAAGGTAACTACACCGGTATGGTTCTTCTTGATCTACAAAAAGCGTTTGACACAGTAGACCATGATATCCTATGTAATACACTACAAGCAATGGGCATAGGATCTGTGAACTGGTTTAAATCTTATCTTAGTGGTAGAACCCAAAGAGTCAAAATTGAAGATAATATATCTGATCCTATGCCAATTAACTGTGGGGTCCCACAGGGAATAATAATAATAATAATAATAATAATAATAATAATAATAGTTCTTAAAGCTAGTGCATGCTAAGCTAGCTAAGGATAGCTCAATAAGGCCGATTAGGCGTATTTCCATTGGGGTCCTGTACTACTACCCCATCCCTTTGCTCATGAGGGATGGTAACGACTCAGTGCTTGTGAAAAATCTTTAATGCGCCGAGCGTGGGCGCGAACCCGGGCCTTCTGGGTGGAAGTCCGAGACGCTAGTCACTACACCAAGCGAGTCGGGAAGCATCCTTGGTCCCTTACTCTTTCTCTGTTATGTGAACGACATGGAACTGAGCGTCTAATGTAAATTATTACTGTATGCAGACGACAGCGTGCTCCTGGTTTCAGGAAAAGACCCAATAAGTATTGCCGCTTCACTTTCCAAAGAACTAGAATCATGTAGTGAATGGCTAGTGGACAATAGACTATCTCTTCACCTGGGCAAGACGGAAGCCATCTTATGTGGAACAAAACGCAAACTGAAAGACATTGTGGGCTTCTCGGTCAACTGTAATGATATTCCTATAACAACAGTGTCACAAGTTAAATATCTCGGACTAAAACTGGACGCGAGTTTGTCAGGTGAAACAATTTTGGAATCTATCCTGAGTAAGTGTAGAGCACGTATAAAATACCTGTATTGACAGGTGGGATGCTTGCCCGCGGCGACCAAAAAGACCCTCTGCCAAGCGCTTGTTCAATGTCATTTTAACTATTCTGTGTCATCCTGGTACCCTGCATCATCTAAATCAGCACAGCACAAACTTCAGGTCACTCAAAATAAAATGGTTAGGTTCATGCTGAACCTAGGACCCAGATCACATGTTGGCCAGGAACAACTTCAGTCACACTCACTAGGTATGCTCAATGTCGCTGACAGGGCCAAACAAATCAGGCTCACTAATGCCTTCAAAATTTTCTATGACAGAGCTCCAGAGTACCTAAAGAATGATTTTGTTAAAGCAAATGAGAGGAGTGGACATAATACAAGAAACAGGATGTTTAATTTTAAGGTCCCGAGAATCCAAGGACAGGGTAAGCAAACATTCTTCTTCACCGCCATCAAAGACTGGAACGACCTACCCCAGTCAGTCCGTGAAAAGAGAACACTGTATTCCTTCAGATGTAGCCTGAAGGAACACCTGAACCGGACAGCTGCGAGAAGGGAGCACCAAGCTTATGTCTACTACTAAATGCGACATAAGAGATAGACAAACCAAACTGAAATGATTACTGATTACGGATTACTGATATTTACTATAGGATGTAAGGTATCTTAAAATAATCCCCTAGAAATACTTTCTCTAAAGTATCTATTTCTTTATCTTCCCCATTTTCCCCAGCTAACCTAATCCCACAAGGACCCCAATGGAAATACGCCTAACTGCCTTATTGGGCTAATGGGATCTTCAACCTAGCTAGGCGAGTTAAAAATGACAGTAGGGATATTATAGGTGAACAGTGTGTTAGAGATTATAATGGGAAGATTGTGTATGCAGAAAATGAAATAAGAGAATCATGGAAGGTACACTATGAACGATTGCTAAATGTAGAGTTTGAATGGGATAAGGAACAGCTTAGTATCGAAAAACCAATATCTGGGCCCCCTCCTTTGATAGCACCAGCTGTAGTGAGCGACGCAATCAATAAAATGAAGGACGGTAAAGCTCCAGGTTGCTCCGACATTGTCGCTGAGATGATAAAAGCCTCAGGGGAGATTGGTGTAAACTTAGTCACTGAGTTGATAAACACCATTATTAAAGATGAGAAAATCCCAGAGGATTGGCTCAAAAGTGTAATAGTAAATATATACAAAGGAAAAGGGGATGCGCTAGATAGAGGAAATTATAGGGGCCTGAAAATGCTTGACCAAATCATGAAGGTCTGTGAGAGAGTCCTTGAGGGTTTGATCAGGCAAAGCATCTCTATTGATGATATGCAGTTTGGTTTTATGCCAGGACGTGGTACAACCGATGCTATCTTCATAGTCAGGCAGATACAGGAAAGATACTTACTAAAAGGCAGGGATCTTTACTTTGTGTTTGTGGACCTGGAGAAGGCCTTTGATAGGGTACCTAGAGATGTTGTACAGTGGGCTATGAGGAAACTTGGTGTGGAAGAGTGGCTGGTGCGTGTGATAATGAAGATGTATGAGGATTCGCGAAGTTCGGTGAGGGTGAAGGGTGTACTGAGTGATGAGTTCGCAGTCCGTGTTGGAGTCCATCAGGGTTCAGTGTTAAGCCCCCTCCTCTTTATTATGGTCTTGGAGGCGCTGTCTAGAATTTTTAGAGGCGGACTCCCGTTGGAACTGTTTTATGCAGACGATTTAGTCCTAATAGCTGACAGTATGCAGGATGCTGAGGCCAAATTCAGAGAGTGGAGAGAGGGCATGGCGAGCAAGGGTTTAAGAGTCAATATTAACAAAACCAAGGTTATGCATTGTAGTTTGAGACGAGGCAATGTGGAAAAGAGCGGTGCATACCCATGTGCAGTGTGTGGAAAGGGAGTGGGCGTTAACTCAATTCAATGTAGCATCTGTCGATGTTGGGTACACCATGGGAGTAAGCGCTGTAGTAGAATAAAGGGGCCCCTGCCGAAGGATAAGTCAGAAATAGAGAAATTTGAGTGCGTAGTGTGCAAAGGCGAGCTTGTGTTAAGAGATGATCCTGTGGCTGTGAATTTTGGAAATGAGTCTTTGGAGCTGGTGAACAAGTTTTGTTACCTAGGAGATACCATCTCTGCCGGTGGTGGAGCTGAGGGTGCCACTGTTGCTAGAATTAGGGGTGGCTGGGGGAAGTTCAGAGAATTGATGCCAATCCTGACCATGAAAAGAATGCCACTCCTCCTGAAGGGAAAGGTGTATGCTTCATGTGTTAGAAGTGCAATGACGTATGCCTCAGAAACATGGGCCGTTAAAGTAGAGGATGTCAACAGAATGGAGCGTAATGAGATGAGAATGGTGAGATGGATGTGTGGGGCCAGGCTACAGGATAGAATAACAAATGTTGAGCTGAGGAGACGTTTAGGTATAAAGAGTATTAGCGAGGTGATGCGTACAAGTAGACTGGGATGGTATGGACATGTGGAGAGAATGGATGAACAAAATTGGGTAAAAAAATGCAGTCTGTGATTGTGGAGGGAGCTGCACCAAGGGGTGGACCGAGGAAGACCTGGGATCGGACTATACGCGCCGATCTCAAGTCCAAGAACTTGACAAGTGAAGCAGCCCTTGACAGGGTTGCCTGGAATGCCGCCATTAGGACAAGAGACTGAAACTGCACTTATGTGTGGAACACTCAGTCTTAAAATTTTATGTATGTATGTATGTATCCTTAGTTGGAATTATGCAAGGCTGGTACATGTCATATTTGTAACAAACTATGTGGTACCAACTCTGTAAATTGCTAACTGAATAAATATTATTATTATTATTATTATTACTGTTAAATTAGAAAAAAAAAAACAGAAAACACGACAAAATAGAGGCGCCGTTGCAAGGGCATAGCTTCCCGACCAGCAACTGAACTGAACTGAACTAGCCTATATGTAAAGGGCCACTAGGCCTAACCAGCCTACCCTACTAAAGTAGGCAATAAATAGGGACTAACATGTTCTGCCTGATTGGGCTAGGCCTACTTGAAATACTTCCATAAATGAACATAAGATAACGAGTCTGCAGAGCTGACTGGCCCACACACGGCATATCCCATTCACACCCATCCTCGTCAATTGCAAGACTTATTTCAGGAAATAGGCCTATGCCTCAAATAGATAGATAATAATGGTCACCAAATGAGGATTCCAAGCCAAAAATACAAGCAAGTATAATGTAATGTCGTGAATTTTCTTACCTGGGTAGTAGGCTAATTGGGCGAATAAAATCTGATGAAGCAGTCTTAACCCGGCAAGCGCGATAGGCCTCACGGAAGGCTTCCTATAGGGAACGCGATAGGCCTCACGGAAGCAGGACCATAAAAAAAGCCTTCCATAAAAAAAAGGGCCTATCAAAACAAAGGAATTTGTCTCTAGGTGAGGTAATTCCCCTCCAGTACTCATCCATGTAAATCTCACCCACCCCCCTCCCCTCCTTCCCCACCTTATTCCCCCCTCCCTCCCCTCCTCAATTATCACCTATTTTTCCTCTTATTATCATCATTTATCGGTTATTTTTCTCTCTCGCGATAATGTAGCACAAGTGGGTTGCATAAAAGATCGTTATGCAACACCCAGACACCGGCACACACCGCCCCGCTCTCCTCAGTTGACTCCCAGACAGCGAGAGGGGAAGGCTGCCTGTCTCTCTCTCTCGCCTGAGATTATGACCGGGTGGCCAATATCTTCGTTTTTCACCACCCAAATGCTTTTCCCACTTATTTTAGCACTCTTGAAGGTTCATATATACATCATATATGTAAAATAAAAGCATACCGAAAACAAATAATGGTTTATATTGTAAATATAACGAATTCTGTCAGAATCCAGGGCTAGAAATGCACAAATAACTACCCTAGCACCTACGTCTATATCGCGCTTGTCAGGTTAAGGACCTATCCATATGGAAGCATACAACAGGAGTTGTGATTAGATGATACAATATTATATAACGGGTACCTATGCTATGTATGTAAGAATTGCAATAAATTATATGAAATATATTGTTCATTCTTTATGCGGTACCTATAATTGTCCAAGCATCATGTATTTAGTCATTTATAAAAGTAAACCTGTCTACTAGACTTTCTGTTTTTGGTACTGTAGCCTATAGTACTGTAGACAGGGCAGGTGTCAATTTGATGCACAATAAGTATTGAAAATAAATGGTTTTCTATATTAGCCTAGTCAAAGGGGGTGATCACATTACTATTAACTTGAAACCCGAAACTTTATGATATTGCTGCACTGCCACTGAATGGTACTAGATTAAAACCTGGCACTTTTCATGTAGCAGAACTGTACAGTATAAAACTTGGGGCAAATTGGTGCAGCTGTGGTAAGCAGTATCGTTAGGCTACACTACTTCAAGAAACCTATCATAGCCTAGGCCTATTCCAAATTTGTAGGTTAGGTTAACTCAGAATTTCAGAAATCGCTTTCCCCATTAGCTAACCTAACCTTGGCTATATTAATTTGCCAACAATTTTGCATTGTTTAAAGAGTAGGCTACATGTTGATTAAATATGCAAGTCCCATGGAGATTAAAAAATACTATTTAGCCATGAAATCTTTTTCTATAATTAGGCTAGGATAGGTGACTATCCCTAGATGTCTAAAGCCGATGAGAACAATTGTGTGATCCAAACACTCCCTGCTAAATTTTTGGAAAAACTCGGAGAGTCGGAGGTTACCTCGCTTGGATAGCTAAAATAGATTAGTTTTATTAGGTTACCATGGTTATTATAAACTAAATAATCCACTAGCCTCTCATGCCTAACCCATCGTCCAAAATCCAACCCTGGTAACCTCTTAAGGTTAGGCTAGGCCTACCCTGTTTTCAGTAGTTTTAATATATCAAGATAATTACTTTAACAATATAGGCTAGGCCTAGGCTAAATTCTCATCAAAATTGCTCATAGGCTAGCCTATGTCCAATTTAAGCATTTCTTACTATGAAATGGAGGACTCGAAGCTTTACCTTTCCCATTTGGGAAGGGTCAGCCAGGGGATAGATAGCCTATGGCAATTTACAGCCCACTATCCTAGCTCTGGCCCTTTTTGAGTTAGAGATAGGCTAGGTTAGATTTCACAATTTATGGCCATGGGCCTAGATCTACTTGGAACAGGTGAACAGGGCTAGGCTTGAATATAACAGAAAAGCTTGCTTGATATTATAACCAAGCCACTTTTCCAGAGAGCCAAGCACAACCCAATTATTCAGCGAAAATCCATACCACAACCCCATGGCTATTCCTAAACTCAAAAATTGATTGGTGGTTGAAGGGAAATTAGGCTAAGAGAAATTCAATGGTCCTCTGGGGAATCACTAGGGCCTAGGCTACCTTATTTTCGTCAATTGAGAATGTCCTAAATACAGAATAATAAGATTAATGCAATAAACTGGGTAAATAATACACCAGGGACCATCACTTTATTAAGATTCGATTCCGTCTGTACTCCCGTGAGGCTGCCGAGGCAGTAATTTGTAAACAAAACGTTCCTCAGGTATACCAACCGTAAGAAATGCACCGCGGCGAGTTTGACAGGCTTACCAACCATACGTCCGACGGCATCGCACGAGAGATTCTCACAAGGAAGCAACTGGTGGTACCACCTTCACGTGCGAATCCGTCGTGCGAATCCTTCGTCGAAGGGATCGCACGATTATCTGGTACTGCGGGCCTATGTTTGTTTCCATTATGCCATTATATTAAATTAACCTAACTTAACTTAACCTAACCTGATTTAAATTAACCTAACAGTTGAGCCTAAATAACAAAATAAAAATATGAAGGGAGCATGCACGGTAAATGGAACCAAGCCCCGCCCCCTGCCCAGATGGAGTCAGCTGTCAGTTTGTTGTTGAACGAAGATCGAATAAGTAGTATGTTGTTTCTGCTTGCTCGTCAATTGAACAATTGGTATATTTGATACACGTCCTATATATATTTGCTTTAGCAGTTTACAGTAAGTCAAAAACTTAACATATATATATATATAATTATACTACAATGGGGGCGTAAGGGAGGAATTAACAGTGTCCGCAGGTTGAACTTGAGGTGGGACTCCAAGGGCAGTACTTTGTTTTTGGATGCACATCTTTTCGGTCAAAAAATAACCTTTGTATTAGATACTATGTCTCCCATCACCTCGATCTCTAAGGCGCACTTGGACCTCTGTGGGCTTCGACATCGATTTATTGAAAATACGTCAGCCGCTGGTTTAGGTGGCCTTTTGGGAATAATAGGCAATGAAGAGGTTGCGTTTGAAGGTGGTCTAGTCCTCCGTCCATACATCGGTGTTTTCAGTGCTGGTCATTGTCTTCTTGGAGCTGACATCTTAATGTCTCATCTTGCAACAATTGTTATGGATGCCAATTCTCCGTATCTATTGTTGAAGGATTTGGAAGTAACTCCCATCCCTCGAATGGCAGACAAAGTCCCTGTTACCATTAATGGCCAAACCATAATGGCAGTTCTTGACACTGGCGCCACGGCTTTGTTTCTCCCTAAAAAATCTGTTTCTAAACTAGGGGTGCCTGTTGGCAAGCTTGCTAGGGAGATGGGTATCAGGGGTATTACTCATAATATCTTGACAGATATATATTACCCCAATGTGTGTATTAGTTTATGTGGGGTTAAAATGTTTGTTAATGCATATCCTTATGGATCCCTGGAGAATGACTGGAATGATTTTAATCTATGTCCCTGTGTTGGCTTGTCAGTTCTAAAGGGATTAAAAAAGCTGCATCTGACACATTTTGGGCATGGAATCCTTGAGATTGAAGCCTATGTAAATACTTGCAAAACTTTGAATGAGAATATCCACAAGGCTTTGGGTGTGCCCAGTGAGTTGTCCAGCCTGCTCACTCCAGAGGTAAAGCACAAAACTTGCTCTAAAATTACCAACAAGTCAAAGACACATAGGCCTAGGCCTAGAAAGGTAAAATAACTTCTTAGTTCTAGGCCATGCAGTAATGTGGATTACTTTTCTTTGCTTTTAACAATTAAGATTCAATGCAGCGCTTTATATTTAGGCTATATCATATATATATATATTACATTAGGCTATTATTGTTTTTATATTATTATTTATTTTGTTGATATATAAGTTACTAAGTAGCCTAGGCCTATACAGTATTCGGAAAGTTTGGGATGATTATAATCAGTAATGAACACTTGATTGTCTTTTATGAATAATACACTCGCAGTGTTAATACTGAATATTATCAAACCAAACTTAAGTTCCAGAATACACTTATAGGCCTACATGACTACATCAATATAATACGGGAAGGAGTTAGTATCCGGGCATATGGAATAGGTAGGCTATATTGGCAAGAATGTAGTTACCGGGTGTACGCGGACGCCGGACGCTCACCATCATGTTCCCCGGTTCCCGTCTATTTTGAGTCTTTGACTGCCTTTGGAGAGTTTGGATACAAAAATACAATAATCTAACCAAACAACGGTAAGATTAGGAGGAGTAGTGGGGGTACCACTACCATACAGCATAACTCATCTATAAAACATTAACCTAACCTAGTATTCATGTAGTACTAGGTTAGGTTAATGTTTTATAGATGATTTATGCTGTATGTCGGTACTCGGTAGTGGTACGCCCACTACTCCTAATCTTACCCAAACAACCTAACCTAGTATTATAGATTTATAAGTATTTATAGATGATTTATGTTTGGTAAATGTTTACCTATGGTCCCGTTAAAATATCCTCGGTAAATGTTTATCACTAACCAGTGAGGGCGGGTGCCCAACCCCGAAAGGAGTTGAAATAGGGGAGCTATCCCCCCGCCAAAGGCGGCTTTCTAGGGCCTTTCCTAGCTGATGCTGAGAGGATTGGGTTCTAGTCATGTGGTGATGGGATGGTCTATCAGAGTGAAAACTGAGCAATCTCTGCCATACCCATAGCTTACTCTGACTGTTCCTTTAACTTATATATTTTCTAGATCTCAAGTGACGGCGTCTTTTCCGTGGATTGACCTCCCAATCTACCAAGATTGGAAGCCAAAGCGTCACATTTTTCCCTTGCCCCTCAACTTCCTCTTCATAATTGCTGAGGGGCACAGGGCCCTGGGTGGGGCTTTGGTTTCCCGGGCGTTTCTGCACCCTCCTCAGCTCCCCGCCATGGAGTGGCTTCGGTCACCCAGGCTTTATTGTGGTCGGCAGGGAGGGTTCTGTGGGGGCTCTCGGTTATGGCCTTGGAATTGCTCGGGGCCTTGGGGCTGTTCGGCCAGGCAGCTTGGGGAACAACAACAACAACCTTACCTAACCTAACCTAGTATTATGGGTGGGGGCTGCCGCCCCCACACGGCCACACCCCCGCTGGTTGAGTACTAATCCCTTAACCCGGGAACTGCCGGAAGACTCTTAAGAGTTCCCCCGGCGGACTGCGGGAAGACTCTTAACCCTTTCTACCCGGGCTGTCTCAGCCAATGACGGTCGCCCCTACCCGGGCGATATGGCCGAAAAATTTCTAGGCCTAGGCTACCGTATTTATGTTTATTTTCACTGCTAGAACTTTCCCACTCATCTATAATCGTAGTGCGGTTTTCAATCTGTATTTTGGCATTGAGTAGAGCTCTGTAAGTCAACTGGTTCAGTTGTGATGACGATTTCAGTGGAGCCAATATTGCAGAAATGTTGCCAATATGGGGGCTTTTCAGACACTAATTTCGTCATGACGTCATAACAATAACATTGAGGAGTCTTCTCCTTCTTGTTTTTGGAGGTGCGGTGACGAACGCTTGGGTTTGTTGACATACGTCGTACGCACGGCGTTCGGACCAAGCTTAATTAGGCTATTAACCCGGTGAGACCCAGCGTCGCACGTGATGCATCGGCAGTGTTTGATCACCAACTCCCAGCGACGCATCACGTGCGTCCGACATATAAAAAACACTTACGTGGCTCGTAAGGTAGGAAATGGCGGGAGAATAGGAGGGGGAGGTACCGTAGTGTGTGTGGGAGCCGGGCCAGTAGGTGTGAGCGGGCCGAGACAGCCGCACGGCTGGTGGTGGTGGGCTTAGTGGGGATACTTTACACCCTTAGTTCACCGCCACTTTGAACCTTCATTACTCCGGTCGTATGGGAGCTAGAGGCTTGAGATTTATGTGAGACACTCCTTAGGATGTATGCCGTACAATGCCATACTCAGTTTTTACCCTAGTGCTCCCGGGCGGGTGGTCATGCGGGGGAGACGAACTTTCGACCGCCCCCCAAATGACCGAAATGATTTTTTTTTTATTTTTTTCTTCATTTCTCACCATTCTCTTCCATTTTGGCTCAACACATTTTTTTGAGGCTCCCCCCCCCTCCCAACAAAAAATGTCCGAGGTGATTTTTTTTTTTTTTTTTCATTTCTCATCCTTGTCTTCCATTTTAGCAAACAAAAAAAAAGAAGTGAAAATGGCTTGGGACTGGGGTGAACAAAATATTATAACTAGCCGGGGCTCAACGGGTTAAGCTCATGCCTTAGATAAGGCATACCGGGTATTGGCCCTTCTTTCGTGCTGTCATTACCTAAGGCAGCCCGGGTAGGAAGGGTTAAGTGTAAGGGAATTTTTTTTTTTTTTTTTTTTTTTTTTTATTGCCCCTGGGCCATGCCAAATATCACTCCTCCACCTCCCCTCCTTCCCCACTTTCCTCCCCTCCTTCAGTTATCACCTATTTTCCCTGTTATTCCCTTATTCTGTGGTATATTTTCGTGCTAACAATAGCGAGTTGCAAGCAGGGCATTGTCATCACTGTTAGCAAGCGAGTGCAAGAGAGAGAGAGAGAGAGTATCGATCGACAGTCTCTCTCCAGACGTGGGGAAAAGTGGTGGGAAAGGAGGTTGCCTCAGCCATACATTATGTAACTCCCGGCCTGTATCGCCGATTTTGACCATCCAAACGCTGTTTCCACTTGTTTTATTGTTGTAACAGGTTAATACCTTTATAATCAACCTATAATAGGCGCATATGGATAAGTATTAATGCTATTTATGGTAAAATAACGATGTTAGTGATGGGAACAGCTCAAATACGTCAGCACAGGAGTGTGGTGTCTCATACCCCCCATGCGCACTTCAGAGGTTAATAAAAAAAAAAAAAAAATTGGCCGTCGATTATACGAAGGTGAACGAAAAGTCGATGAAGTCTATGGTGTTTACTCTGCAATCTTCATCTTGATTGTACATTGATAACGGGAAAGTACCGTATTGACAACCTTGTTACGAAAATTAAATTTTAGTACCATACTTTTATATTAGGTTTTTCCGAGGGTTTAACACATTTTCATATGATCTTTAGAGCTATCGATGACTGAAAGTACCGTATTGACAACCTTGTTACGAAAAAGACATTTTAGTACCATACTTTTTTATTAGGTTTTGCCGAGGGTTAAAACAAATTTTCTTATGATCTTTAGAGCATATAGATTCATTATTTATCTTCAAATATATCAACAAAATTCGTGGTATTAAGAGTCTTACCGCAGTCCGCCGGGGGAACTCTTAAACCGTTGAGCCCCGGCTAGTTATAATATTTTGTTCACCCCAGTCCCAAGCCATTTTCACTTATTTTTTTTGTTTGCTAAAATGGAAGACAAGGATGAGAAATGAAAAAAAAACAAAAAAAAATCACCTCTGACATTTTTTTTTGGGGGGGGGGCCGGTGGGGGGTTAGGGGGGGGGAGCTTCAAAAAAATTTGTTGAGCCAAAATGGAAGAGAATGGTGAGAAATGAACACACAAATAAAAAAAAACATTTCGGTCATTTGGGGGGCGGGGGGGGGGGGTTTCAATAGTTCGTCTCCCCCGCATGACCACCCGCCCGGGAGCACTAGGGTAAAAACTGAGTATGGCATTGTACGGCATACATCCTAAGGAGTATCTCACATAAATCTCAAGCCTCTAGCTCCCATACGACCGGAGTAATGAAGGTTCAAAGTGGCGGTAAACTAGGGGTGTAAACTATCCCCACTAAGCCCACCACCACCAGCCGCGCGGCTGTCTCGGCCCGCTCACACCTACTGGCCCGGCTCCCCCACACACTACGGTACCGCCCCCTCCTATTCTCCCGCCATTTCCTACCTTACGAGCCACGTAAGTGTTTTTTATATGTCGGACGCACGTGATGCGTCGCTGGGAGTTGGTGATCAAAGACTGCCGACGCAACACGTGCGACGCTGGGTCTCAACGGGTTAAGAGTCTCCCCGGAGTTCCCGGGTTAATTGCAATTACGATACCCCAACAATCTAGGGTAGAGTTTGGGAATGCAGGGTTTTGGGTTGGGGGAAAAAAAAGGGTTAGGCTATTATGAGAATAACTGAAATTATAATCCAGAAAAGTAAAAATAAAATAAATCTGAATAAATAAAACACGCTGAACTGTAAAATAAAAAAAAGGTTGTCTTGTATTTGTTAAAATGCCACAAACATACAAACAATGTTAAAACTGAGTGCTCCACACATACGTGCAGTTTCAGTCTCTTGTCCTAATGGCGGCGTTCCAGGCAACCCTGTTAGGGGCTGCTTCACTTGGTAAGTTTTTGGATTTGGAGATCGGCACGTATAGTCTGATCCCAGGTCTTCCTCGGTCCACCCCTTGGTGCAGCTCCCTCCACAATCACAGACCTGCATGACATGATATCTATATTCAAGGGAAAAGAATATACAGTACTATTTTTCTATCTATTGCCGGACACCTTGCTCCCCTTAACCCTCGTGGCCCGGGCTGCCTTTCCAAAGGACGGAGGTCGTATCTGGGCGATCTGGCCGAAAAACGTCTAGGCCTAGGCTACCGTATTTTTGTTTATTTTAACTGCTAGAAATTTCCCATGCATCTATAAACGTAGTGCGGTTTTCAATCTGTAGACTGGCGTTGAGTAGAGCTCTGTAAGTCAACTGGTTCAGTTGTGATGACGATTTCAGTGGAGCAAATTTTGCCGCGATGTTGACAATATCGGAGCTTTTCAGACACTAATTTCGTCTTACGTCACAACAATAACATTGATCTGACGTCTCCTTGTTTTCTGAGGTGCAGTGACGCAACAATCGGCTTTGTTTACATGCGTCGGACGCACAGCGTTCAGACCAAGCTGAATAGGCTTTCAAGCTTACTATCTGTTGAAAGGACACCCGGGCTCCTGCCCTTCTTTCGCGGTGTCATTTTAAAAGGACACCCGGGCTGGAAGGGTTAATGAGGGTGGCCATACACAGATTACTAAATAAACATAAAATATATACCGTATGTTTATAACTGGAAGTCATAAGTCCTGTAATCCGAATAGCAGGGGACCGGACCTCATTCCGATTACCGGATTATTGGAATTTACCCCTATGAACCTGTGTATTAACCTCTGAAGTGCGCATGGGGGTAATTGAAAACATCCCCCTGTGCTGACGTATTTGAGGTGTTTCCGTCACTAAAATATTCATTGTGCCATTAATAGCATTAATACTTATCCATATGCGCCTATTATGGGTTGATTATAAAGGTATTAACCTGAAACAACAATAAAACGAGTGAAAACAGCGTTTGGATGGTCAAAATCGGAGATATAGCCCGCGAGTTGTATAATGTATGGGTGAGGCAAGCTACTTTCCCGCCAATTTCCCCCAAGGCCACTGAGACACAGTCGATCGATACTCTCTCTCTCTCTCTTGCACTCGCTTGCCATCAGTGATGACAACACCCTGCTTGCAACTCGCTAATGTTAGCACGAAAATATACCTCAGAATAAGGGAATAACAGGGAAAATAGGTGATAACTGAAGGAGAGGAGGAAAGTGGGGAAGGAGGGGAGGTAGAGGACTGAGATTTTGCATGGCCCAGGGGCCAAAAAAAAATAAAAAAATAAAAATATATTTTTTTTTTTTTTTTTCGATGTCAAAAGTTGATTTTTTTTTTCACTCACTCATAAGAGTCTCCCCGCAGTCTGCCGGGGGAACTCTTAAGAGTCTCCCCGCAGTTCCCGGGTTAATGGCCTGACAAAAACCTGAACACAATATAGGCTATGCATATGCACAATATAATGCTGTACATCCAATATGACACATAATGGTAAACTTTTAACCCCTTATGGACGGGGATATTTGTGATTTCTTCTACCTGTGTGGCGGGCATATTTACCCTAAATGAGCTTTATTCCATGCTCTTCATGCATAAACAAGAGCCAGAGCGTAATACAATTATGTATCAGTGAAAGGGCGATAATAGAGCTTTCGAATGACACCTGAATCATCCTTCTACGACCACAGGTTCTCTTGCAATGGTGTTGCAACACTAGTGCAAAAACTCTAAAATACAGTAATTTCCTCAGAATATCCTTGCATTCGAGAGGCCAGGGATGTGTAGAGGTGTGGTGGGGCTGTCAGTGGCGGGACTAGGTCCACGCCAAGCGGTCAGAGCCCGCCTGCGGTCCTCCCAACGCGTGGACTCTCTCTCAGAGCCGATAATGTGCTCAAAATCCCATCCGAATATTGTCGGGACCCGCTGAATAGGCCATGGTTCTTTCACTCGACAATTGTCGGGACCGGCGGCTTGAGTGTTAAAGGGATTTCATAAACATATGATATGTGTTTGTACCATTATGTGTTATTTGAGTGGGTTTTGGTTGGCCTAATGCCTCAAAAAGGGAACTTTGGACCTTTTTGAAATTCGGACTATCGGGTGAATACGGATTTGGCCTCCTTTAAAAAAAATCGGACTATTGGGAGATTCTAATTATTGGTCGTCGGATTATCGGACTTTTACTGTAACAACGAATTGAGGCATAAGAAGTACAGTAAATATATATTTATTTTAGCAGACCACGAATACAGAGTGGGATATGATAAGAGTCTTTTAAGATAGTGTCAGGAAAGTATGATGAGGATGTGTGTGAAGGTATCTTCTTGATGCGGGAGGGAACAAGAACGAGAGGACACTCTAAGAAAATTTACAAAGAAAGAAATAGGCTTGAAAAGGCAAAGAACTCATTTTGTGATAGAGTGGTAAATGAGTGGAATGCACTGCCCCAGTATGTAGTAGATTCCGAATCAATAAGGAAGTTTGAAAGTAATCTTGATAAAGCATGGGGAAGACAAGATTTGAAGTTTGATTATAAAGCAAAAATACAGAATAGTAAAAAAATTCCGTCTGCTGCCGCCAACACCGTGAACGACTGCAGTAGTGCAAGTACTGGCACTGAGCTGGATACACAGGCCTAGTTTGCCTTTTTCCAGAGGATCTACTGTAAGAAACTAAGAAATGTAGTGACGTCACGTTCGGGTAATGTTATACCGTACAGTATCGCAATTCTGATTGGCTAATAAACATCATCGAATGAGAGATAGAGCGTTCAAGTTTCAGGAAGAGCCCATAAATGTACAAACAAAAGAGTTGATCATTTGATGGCCGTCGTGGCTTGGCCCGGCCCGCCCAGCTGAGGAAACTGAAAATTTAAAGGGGATTGAAAAAAGGGGAAACAAAATTAGAAAAGTAGCACTTATCTGCGCATCTGTAAGCTAACTTGAGTAAGGTAAGAGCAAAAAAATCATAAATCCATAAGACAGGAATCCCATAATAGAGGAGTTGTTATTTTATAGAATACTCCAGCTGTTATACAGTACAGTACTTGCTCCCTTCTGGCAATATATATATAATGATGCCAATAAGTCCTGACCATTTTTATTACCTACAACCATGACTATCGAGCAAATTCATTTATATATTTTTTTTTTTTTTTTTTTTTTTAACCCTCCAGCCCCGGGGGCTATAGCTTACGACTGTGCTCCGGTACCGGGTGTTTTGACGATCTTTGGCCTATGTTAACTACTCTGTAAGTCAATGAATATGTCATGTAATGTTGTGAATAAAAAAGAATAATGTTCCACAAACCTTCCTCTGTCGAATGGCGTTGAGTAGAGGTCTCTAGCCCCTCTGGTTGCATAATGGTGAGCGCGGGAAGACGAGTGCTTTTCGGCGGCAAATTCTTCCCGCGTTCGGACGCGTCGCCCCGGCCATGGCTACGACGCACCTAGCCGCTCGTCGCGCCAAAGTATTTATCTCCCTTAGACGATTTTAGTGTTTGATATTGAGAATGTGATGTTTATTTGATATTTTCTAGTTATTTTGAGGCCAATTATATAAAATATGTTTATTAGGGTATCACTGTCACTGATATTGCTAATTTTCACTCGATACCGTACATTTTATTAGTAATTGAGGTAGCTTATTGTTGTATTAGGCACTGATTATTCGTTATCACAGGTGTTTATTATACTTTGGCCATCATATATTAGGTCTTGTGTCACTTTCACTAATATGCTTTAGAGAGTGTCACTGATAATGCTCATTTTCACTCGATACCGTACATTTTATTAGTAATTGAGGTAGGTTATTGTTGTATTAGGCACTGATTATTCGTTATCACAGGTGTTTATTATACTTTGGCCATCAAATATTAGGTCTTGTGTGACTTTCACTTTGACAAATATGCTTTAGAGAGTGTCACTGTCACTGATAATGCTCATTTTCACTCGATACCGTACATTTTATTAGTAATTGAGGTAGGTTATTGTTGTATTAGGCACTGATTATTCGTTATCACAGGTATTTATTATACTTTGGCCATCAAATATTAGGTCTTGTGTCACTTTCACTTAGTTATATGATTTGTAAACGTTTTATATACAATTTATTGTGTCTTTTTTCACTGATTTATATATTTCTATAGGTTCTAATCATATGAATGTCACTTGGTATATACATATGTGTCACTTTCACATATTATTATGGTGTAATTGTATTTGTATCAATGTTCTCATAATACATGACTTTTGTATTACAATACATTGTTTTCTTCCACTTTTTGCCTATATATAATTATAGTGTACATATTGTCATTTTATTTGGCAATTTCAGTATGATTATTAGAACTCCAGCTTGGAGTGGTAATCAAAGAAGCACTCTAAAGCACAGAGTGCCACCTTGCACTCCACACACTCCATGGTTGACTTTTTACCTGACCTCGGCTTCACCCTGCTGTTGTAGCAGACATGGCACCGCTTCTGCTGTGTTCTTCCTGATTCATTCTGAGGCAGGGAACCAAGCCTGTGCCTAATCAAGTATTGAGCACACTACAAGCGGTCAATAACGGCGGGCCCAGGATGTGCCACTGCCCTCTGTGGCATAGCATACTTCTCCAGGAGCTCCGTCAACACCTGCTTTTGGAACCTCCGCAGGCTATTGAACTTCATGGGTGTGTTCACATTCCGAAGCTTGTATATGTTGTAGGCATTCAGAACTGACATGTCCACCATATGCAGAAAGAACTTTTTGTACCATCTGCACGAGGTACGCAGGCAGTCAATGAAGCCTATCTGCATGTCGGACTTGTCCACCAGCCTCATGTTGATGTTGTAGTCCAGGACAGCATCGGGCTTGGTCACCCTGGCCTGGGTGCGGCGATCCACCTTGCCAGTCTCCACCATTTCCCCCTTGTGGATGGTGGTCAGGAGGTTGACCTTCCGCTGGTCGTGCCAGTGGATAGCCAGAATGGGCCCCGACTTCTTCTTGAACACATCACCTTTTTTGGTCTTTGGAGGGAAAGGTGGCATGCCCTTCCTTTTCCCTCGTACTGTGCCTACAGTCCCCGTCTTGCGCTCATGCAGGTACTGTGAGAGAGTGGGGGACGTGTAATAATTGTCCGTGTAGAGGACGTGATTCTTGTGAAAGTAGCGGTCCATCATGGCTTGCACCACTGCTCCGCCAAAGCCAATGAGGGGTTCCACAAGCAAGTCCCCTTCCTTCCCGCTGTAGACCAGGAAGTCCAGGACATAGCCAGTTTGGCAGTCGCACAGCACAAAGAATTTTATGCCAAAGCGATGTCTTTTTGAGGGGATGTACTGCCGGAAGCTGAGTTTTCCCCGGAACAGCACAAGAGACTCGTCAATGACGACCTTGCGGAAGGGCTTGAAGTAGGAGGTGAAGCGTTCTCGCATCATCTCGTACAACGTCCTAATCTTCCACAGCTTGTCTGGGAGGTGGACGTCAAGGTTGGTGACAAGATGGAGCGCTGCGAGGATATCAAGGTACCGGTCGCGAGACATATATTTCCCGAAGGCAGGGGTGGATATCAGATCATTGGTGATCCAATAGTCAGGCAACCTATGCTTCTTGACATGAGGCATTAGCATGGTGAGTGCCAGGAACACCATGAACTCTTTATGAGTCACTGGGGTCCACTGCCTCATGTGGCCCTTGGTCACCTTTCCCAAAAAGTGGACCTGGAATTGGTGCTGCTTTTTGTCTCTTTGACAACATAGCCTACCACCTCCTCATCAAAGAAGGCCTCAAATAGTTCGTGTGGTGGAGCATTGGGGCCTGCAGGAAAATTGGGGGTAACGCCTGAACCCTCCAGTACCTCATCAAAAGCTGGCACATCAGGGTTGTATCCATCCTCATCAACTACGTCTTGCCACTGAAAAACGTAGAATGGGTCTTGTCTACGCTGACGAGGAGCTCCAGCTGGTGGCCCAGCACGCCCACGGCCAACTCGGGAGGCGCGCGCCCTAGGGCGGCGGCCAGGGCGGTGGGCAGCACGACGCCGGGCCAAGCGGATGGGTCGAGGGTCGTCGATGTCCATATAGTCATCGTCAGAGTGGTCATCTTGCCCTGACGGTGGACCTATGTAATCATGGCCAGAGTCTTCAGAGAGGTGCCCTTCATCATCAGTGGCCCCCACATAATCTGGCGGGGAACCAGTGATGCGTGGGCGGCGTGCGGGTGGGCGAGGTGGGGAAGGAGTGGCAGGTGAGGCTGTGTCCCCCCGAGGTCCTGGGCTCCTTGGCCTGCGACGAGTGACAGAAAGCAATGTTTCACTGTCACTAGGCCCAGGTATTGGTGATGCGAGCTCAAAAACTTCTTCAGGAAGACATGTTGAAGGCGGGAGAGGTGGGGAGGACCGTGGGGAAAGTTGCGGGGACGTATGGCTGGGGCCGGCCGGGGTGGACGCCGCGGGAGCCTCGAACAAAACTCTCTTACTCTTCTTAATTTTCTTGGTATATTTCCTACCTTTCCCCTTTTCGGCAGCAGTATGTCTCCTGTCGGGGGACCTAGGAGGCAAATAGGCCGAAAGTGTGGGTCCTCAACCCTTGGCAATGGTGGGGGTGGTGGGGAAGAATGCGGGGCATCCGGGTCATCTTGGGTGGCGTGGGTAGATAAGGGAGACAATGGCGGACGAGAAGGGTCACCACGCTGACCCTCACTCACAGCCTCATCCTCACCAAGTAGTTTTGCTTGTTCCCTAGCTGCCGCGGCCGCCTTCTCAAGTATTTTCTGCTTATACAAATGTAGCTTGAAAGGCGATTTACCTGGGGAAGGGCTTGGCGTCGTGTCACTTATGCGAAATTTGGTGAGTGACCTTGAACTCTCCCACTCACTCACTCTCTCAAGTTCACTGTCTTTAGGTAAACCAGCTTCCTCAACAACTGGTACATCACCTTCATCACTCTCATCACTGTCATGTTCTCTCGCAAATCCCAGGAATTGCTCTTCTTTGTCACTCTCATGGCCATAATCACTCGACTTATAATTACTGGAGTCGTCACTGACTTCATCATCAACATTATGCTTGGCATCAGCTCGCTCATAAAGTCTCAATGTCGTCTCAATACCTCCGGGAGATAACACATTTAGGCGATGGCGTCGGGGTAAGGCGCGACGAACAAGCAAGGGCGTCGTAGGAAGCACGGTATCGGACACAGCGGAATCACTATTTGGCGTACTGTCCATGATGGCGTCGGGGTAGATACTGTTGCTGTTGCGTAGTTTACGCCTGGTGGCGCCACCTACCGTCCCACGATACCGAAAATGTACGCGCGGCATTCGAAAGCACGCACGCAAGCAATGGGCGTTCAAGAGCCCTTCCGGGTTGCGCGGGCCGAGGTTGTTATGGGCGTTCAAGAGCCCTTCCGGGTTGGAGGGGTTAAATTGGCCGTCACATTACCCATCAAATGTACGTGTGCAGTTTTGTGAAAATCAATTGAACAGTTTAGTATCCTACGGTAGTTTCTTGACAGATGGACGACGACGGCAGACATTTTGGCCGACAGTATACGGGGAGGGGGGGTAATTAGATAGATCAGTACAGTAACATCCCTTTTATACAAAATAATTCAAATATTTAATCACTTCAGTTTACCAAAATTATTCCTATCCCTATTTTTCACAAATGTTCACTAATTTAGCCTCGGAGTGCTTAATTGCCTTAATGTAACACCCCCCCCCCCCCCCGAAGTAGACAGAGCTTGACTTAGATGATCAATTAAAGTTAAGATAGCCTTGAAATGGTTTTAAATACATTGATAACTGTATATTTGGCCATTTGTGCACATATTTAGCATTTTAGCTTTATTTAGAGGGACCCTCGTATATCTGTAAAACTCGTTTATCGTAAATTTCAAGACATGATTTTTGGATAAAAAGGTGTTGTACCATAGTTCTTAACTTCTTTCTATATGGCGGGTGCCCAACCCCGAAAGGGGTTGAAATAGGGGAGCTATCCCCCCACTAAAGGCGGCTTTCTAGGGCCTTTCCTAGCTGATGCTGAGAGGATTGGGTTCTAGTCATGTGGTGATGGGCTGGTCTATCAGAGTGAGAACTGAGCGATCTCTGCCATACCCATAGCTTACTCTGACTGTTCCTTTTACTTATATATTTTCTAGATCTCAAGTGACGGCGTCTCTTCCGTGGATTGACCTCCCAATCTACCAAGATTGGAAGCCAAAGCGTCACATTTTTCCTTTGCCCCTCAACTTTCTCTTCATAATTGCTGAGGGGCCCTGGGTGGGGCTTTGGTTTCCCGGGCATTTCCGCACCCTCCTCAGCTCCCCGCCATGGAGTGGCTTCGGTCACCCAGGCTTTATTGTGGTCGGCAGGGAGGGTTCTGTGGGGGCGCTCGGTTATGGCCTTGGCTTTGCTCGGGGCCTTGGAGCTGTTCGGCCAGGCAGCTTGGGGAACAACAACAACAACTTCTTTCTATAGGCTACCGTACTAAGAATCCCAGTAGAATTTTTTTATTCTGCTGGAGCCTTGTTTTCCCAACTAAATTTTGATTCAAGGTCACAGGGAATGGTGGATGGGGAGAGAGCCCTGTACTTTGCTGTCTTTACCTTCCACTTTGTAGCAAATCCCACTTTATTAAGTCCAGAATTCCTAGTTGGGACCACAAGGTCTGTATATCTATGTAACTCTCCCCCTTGGAAAAACTTTTGGTTTATCCAGAATAAGAAAAGTGATACAAGCGGCAATATTTGGCAGAGGCACAAACACTCCTACATTGTATAGCCTTTGGCCCTAAATTACTCATAAAATGCCCCATAGTACTGTACTGTATAAGACTTTTGCTCAAAATTTTCCCAAGGCGCAAAATATATTTGATCTGCTCATTTCATTGTGTCAGAAAATTCTCCAAGACACATTCTTGTCTTACATACCCCGTTTTATTTTTTTCAGATTAGCAAGTTTGAATGCTGATGTGATGGTGTGCTGAACTGGAGCCAACATGAACTCAGGCGGTTGGGTATTAGGAGTACCGGTATCAGCAACGAGATGCACACAAGCAGACTTGGTTTGGTTTGTTAAGGCATGTGGAGAGGATGTATGATCAAAATTGGGTAAAGAATTGAAGTCTGATTGTGGATTTAGCTGTACTAAAAGGTAGACATAAGATGTGGGATTTAATTCAGTCACAGGTATATTTATGATTTGATGGCTAATTCTATACTCATTGGGCCTACCTTCCTACCGGTATCTAGTGTCACCTATTGTAGGGTTCACCACTTCTAGTGGCACCGACGAGTGTGCCGCCCCTCATTCTGGGTGGTGTATTCTTTCTATTCTTATTATAATTAGGAAAGATGCTGCTGTGTGATAGGCCCTCTAGTGTCTTGAAATACAGCCATTCCACAATATTTATACCAGGTACATGTCTTGGCAACTGTACTTCAATCTGATATCAAATCTTGACAAGCCCTGAACAAGGCTGTCTGGAATACCACCATTATGACAGGAGACTGAAATAAACTATTACTTATGGGCTCAATCAGTCTAAGTACAGTACTGTATATGTAAGCATGAGGTACTGCTCAGATTTGAACAACATGCTTGTGGTGGTTGACTTCAAATTCAAATTAAAAATATTTTATTGCCGTGGAAAATCTTTTACATTCAGTGTCCAAGAAGTCTTACATAATATTCAAATATATATATATAGTAGTTGTTAGAGTAGGAAATGGTGAGAGTTGAGTGAATGGTTTCAGGTAAATGTAGGTTTACAACAGGGTTGTGTAATAACACCATGGCTGTTTAATAATTATGTTTATGGATGGTGAGGTGAGGGAGGTGAAAATGAGAACTATGGGAAGAGGATTGGATTTAGTAGGAAATAATGGTAGAGATTGGGAGTTGAATCAGTTGCTGTTGACACAGCGTTGGTGGCGGATTCTGAGGAGAAACTGCAGCGGGTAGTCAAGTAGTTTGGTGTGGTTTGTGGGAGGAGGAAACTGAAGGGGTGTCAATAAAAGTAAAGTAATGGTGTGTAATAGGGGTGAATCTAGATTGAGGCTGGATGGAGAAATATTGAAACAAGTAGAGTGTTTAAAATATCTAGGAGGAATGATAAGCAGGAGTGGAGGTATGGAAATGAAAGTAAAACAGAGTGTGTGTGAAGGAAGGAAGGTTTTCGGAGCAATGGGAAGTACTGTATGTGGAAGATGAGAAATCTCGGAATGAAAGTAAAAAGTGCAATGTATCAAAGAATTGTTGTGCCAACAGTGATGTATGGGGCTGAGACATGGGCTCTGAAGGAAAAGGAGAGAAGAAAGCTGGATGTGATGGAGATGAGCTGCTTGATGAGTATGTGTGGAGTTACTCGTAGAGACAGATTGAGGAATGAAGAGATACGTAGGAGAGTGGGACAGCAGGAACATTTATCGGCCAGAGTGGACAGAAGGGTGCTGAGCTGGTTTGGTCATGTTGAATGAATGGAAGATGAAAGTCTTACAAAGAGAATATGTGAGTCATATACAAGGAAAGATAGAAGGGCAGGATGACCCCCATTGAGATGGAGAGACTGTAAGACAAGCTTTGGATGATAGAGGAATGACTATAGATTAGGCAAGGGAAGTGGTAATAAACAGGAATGAATGGAGAATGCTTGTGAATAGATGAGTGAACACATGGTCATTTGGGGGAACGGGTCAGGCACAAGTTGGACTAGATAATAGTCCATCAGGCGCCTGGCCAGGGGAGACTGTTTATATGAAGGGTGCGCCTGGAAGTGTGGTGGTAGGGCTTCGCCGCATGTCTGCCTCCTGAGATCGGAAGCTCTGCGGATGGTCGGGGGCCAGGGGAGTGCTGGAGGGACCTTGGTGACCCTGGTCTCTGGGTCTTCTCCTGGATGACCTAGATGTGTGTGAATTTGTGTTTTGTTTTTGTGTGTTCATTGTTTTCTGTTGTCAAAAAATAGGAAAAGTGGGGATTGGGCCTGAGTATATAGATAGATAGATAGATAGTTGTTAGCTGGAAAATCTGTACACTAAATAATGTAACAAAATCCTATGACAATGAGGACAGATACCATAGGTATATGTGTCCTTATGTCTTGTACACTAAATTTAGTATAACGTAGATTAACCCATTGGCTGAGGGTGACGTTCCTGAATGTTCTGGCAATTTCCAGGCTTTAAAAGCCTGTAAAAGCCGGAGAATTCGAGTGTCAGTGGGCGGGAGCGTGAGGGACCCACCTCCGACCCTCAGAGCAGCGAGCGGCTCACTGAGGGAGACGGTATCTCGCGTGGGTGTCTCACAACAGTGTTGCCGAGCGAGCGAGAGCTAATAATTAGCGGTTTTCCCGCATGTTTATGGCAACGCTGCGGGTGAACCCCGCCACCTACGAAGCTCGTTCTGGTCTCATTTTGAAGCTATTTTCACCTAGTTTTCGGCAGAATACAGTTCATTTAATGCAGATGCTTGATTAATCATTCAGGAGTGCCTGAATATGCCCTAAATAGTGCAAATATAGATGTAGCCAAGGTGTTAAGGTGTGCAGAAAAATGGTAAAGTGCAAATAATGACTACGATATAATAATAATATATATAATGTCAATGATCGATTGCAAAATAGTTAATACATTCAACTCTTACAAAGCATCCATCACACATTCCAAATAATTAAAGATGTAATTCACTCAATAGGAATTTCTTAACCCTTGTCTTAAACACTGGAAGGAACAGTTATGATCAATTTTGCTAGATATCTCATTCCAAATATTAGTGCCCTTGTTCCGTTTTTAACTTTTTCAATAAGATTACTTTTTTTAGCTACAGCTACATTGATGTGATTCATTTGTGGCCACTCCCTCAGGGATCAAATTGTCTGGCAATAGATAGAATATCCATAATACAATGAACCTTCTCCAGTCAAAGTGTTATAGAGATAGTTTTTAGTGAAGGGGCTGCTCAAAACTTCCAGAAAAGCTATGGTACAAAGTACAAAGGAGTACAAAGGAAATCAAGCAACAACAGATCTAGTGACCCTTCTAGGTTGCTTGTCCTCCAAAACACTGAGGATCAAGTGTCCAAACAGTGGTTTAGAGTGGGTAAGGGAACATTGGAAAGGGAACTACTGCCCTGGAACTAATGTCCGTGGCAGGATTAGGAAGTTAGTAGGGGACAGATGGGTTAGTAACTGAGGGGGGGATAAAATAAAGTTATTTATTTACAAACGCAGTCAGTCGCGGGTTTGATGCGAGATATTTGTCTAGGCGGAGTTTAAATGAATCAGCGGTGATGCAGTCTATAACGTTTCGGGGAAGCCCATTCCACAAGTTGACAACTCGATTGAAGAAGAAATTCTTAGATTCGTGTGAGTTAAAAGATTTACCAATAATTTTGCAACCGTTTCCCCGCGTGTAATTAGATTGGTCGATAGTGAAGTACAGTAGGGTCCCGCATAAAACGTGTTCGCATAAAACGAGTGTCGATTAAAACGACCGACCTAAAATATTAATATTTAATTTTCGATCAGAACGAATGTGATCACATAAAACGAGTCCGCCGCCAAAGTGGGGCAAATCTTAAGAGTTTTCGTATAGAGCGCCGAAATATCGTACAAAACGTACGAAATATCGTTCGCTTTGTACAACAAATTTTGCTTACAGTGAACATTGACGATATTGCGCCACCAAAATGCTATGTTCACATAAAACGAAATCGCATAAAACGCCCTCGTTTATCGACCATAAACTCGTTTTATGTGAGACCCTACTGTACTTACTACAGTTCATATTGTCGATGCCTTTGATGATTTTGAACACTTGAATTAAGTCACCTCTTAATCTGCGCTGGGTTAAAGGAAATAGATTTAATTCTCTAAGACGCTCTTCGTATGGTTTGTTCTTTAGGCTAGGTATCATTTTGGTAACTCAACGTTGAACTCGTTCTAGCTTGTTTATATCTTTTTGGTAATAAGGGCACCAGGATTGAACGCAGTATTCCAGAAGAGGGCGGACTAAGGAATTGTAAAGGGTTAGGATAACTTCTTTGGATTTATGCTCAAATGACCTGCCTATAAAGCCAATTATTTTGTTTGCCTTCTTAACAACTTCTGAACATTGTTGACTCGGTTTTAGGTTACTCGATATTGTTACTCCCAGATCGGTTTCTCTGTTTACATTCTTAAGCTGAGTGCCATTCATCGAATAGTTTGCTTTCTCATTTAGGTATCCGATATGTAGTACTTTACATTTATCCGCATTGAAACTCATTTGCCAAATTTGGGCCCAACATGACAATTTATCTAGATTGTGTTGCATATCGTCAACTTGTTCTTTTGAGAGTACGCTATTTGCAATTTTTGTATCGTCAGCAAATTTTGAGATTGTACAGGCGAGACCCTCATCTATGTCGTTGATGTAAATTAGAAAGAGAATTGGTCCTAGTACCGATCCCTGGGGTACCCCGCTACTTACATTGGTCCATTTAGATGCCTTACCGTTTATGACTACTCTTTGCTTTCTGTCGCTGAGCCAATTTTCTATCCATTTCAACACACCGTCTTGTATTCCATGTGCTTTTAGTTTTAGCAGTAAACGTTTGTGGGGAACTTTGTCAAAGGCCTTTTGATAATCAAGGTATATAATATCTACAGCTTTACTCTCATCGTAGAGGTTGAGGATAATGTGGAAGAAGTCTAAGAGGTTTGTTAAACAGGAAAGTTTTTTACGAAAGCCGTGTTGAGTATCTTTAAGTATGTTATTTTCCTCTAAATGATTTACGAGTGTCTCGTATGACCGTTTCTAGCATTTTACATACAACTGAGGTTAAGCTAATTGGACGATAGTTACTGGGTAGGGATTTGCTGCCTTGTTTTAATATCGGTGTTACGTTGGCTAGCTTCCACTGATCAGGCATAGTTCCAGACTGCAAGGATTTATTGAATAGTAATGTCAGTGGTTTGGAGAGCTCATCCTTAGCTTCCTTTAGAACTCTAGGCGAGATTGTATCAGGTCCAGGCGTTTTATTTACCTTGAGTTTATCTAAACAATTCAATACTTCTCTCTCTGTAACGGTGATATTGCTTAGAACATCCGAATTATCAATCTGAATTGGCGATGGTGTAGGGATAACACTGAGGTCTTCTGTTGTAAAAACTGATGCAAAGAAGGTATTGAGGGCATTACTCATTTGTACTTCGTCTTTGGTGTACTCTCCATTTTCATCGACTAATGGTCCAACAGTTGAAGTAACTACTTTTTTCTTTCTGATATAACTATAGAATTCTTCCGGGTTTGTTTTACTTTGATTCGCAATATGTAACTCTAAGGTCTTTTTACTTTGCTTAATTAACTTTTTAGCTTTGCGTCGTAGCTCTACAAATTTCACCCGTTCTTCGTCATTTTGTGAGGATTTTAATCTATCATTAGCAAATTTTTTAGCAAGCAGGCAGTTTGAAATATCTTTATTCCACCATTTGGGCTTATTATTATGGCCTGGACGCCGTATTTTCGATGGTATGCAGTCTTGCACTGCTTTTAGGTAAGTGGTTTAGAATAACTTCCAAGATGTATTTATGTCGTTATTGTTAATTAAAAAGCTCCAGTCAGTTTCTTTAAACATAGCTCTAAGTTTATGGAAGTTTGCTTTCTTGAAATTAGGGACTTTTTCGATGCTACTATTTGGTTCGTTACTAGTAAACTTTAAAGTGAAAGTTATCGTACGATGGTCGCTGTTACTGAATTCATCACCAACATTCAAATTCTCTATTAATTCTTCTTTTGTTGCAAGTACAATGTCAAGAACGTTATTACCACGGGTCGGCGTTCGAACAAATTGATAAAGCGAACTCTCTTGCAAGTTCGTATACAAGTCATGTCCGGAGTGTGAAGTAAGAGTATCGCCCCACTTGGTCACAGGTAAATTAAAGTCGCCAAAAATTACGGTATCTTGTGAGTTACTTACATCTGCAATTTGTTCGTAAATTTCTCGGTCAGTTTGCACTGATTGAGCTGGAGGTCTGTATATTAACCCTCCAGCCCCGGCTACGCATTACATAAATATTCTCCGAAACCCGGGTGTTTTGGCCGAAAAACGTCTAGGCTAGGCTACCGTATATTTGTTATTCTGACTACTTCCCGCATTCGCAAGCGTAGCTGTGTTATTTACCTGTAGAATGGCGTTAAGTAGAGCTCTCTAAGTCAACTGGTTGAGTTGTGATGATGATTTCATTGGAGATAACTTTATGGCAAAAACAGCCACTTTACACTACTTTTCGATACTTAACAACAACTACAGGCACACACGAACAAGCGACGCTCTCCTTCTTGTGGCCGGAGATGCGGGGCGTCGGTCCAGCCGGTTGTTGTTTACATGCGTCGGACCGACGCCTCGCACACCAAGCTCACAGGCTTTGAGCTCATGGGTGTTTAAGAGCCCTTCCGGGCAGCTCGTGTATGCTTTTTTATGGGCGTTCAAGAGCCCTTCCGGGAACAGAGGGTTAATGCAAGTATTATTTTTGTACCTTTATTATTCTTTATTAGCACAAAAGATGCGTCGACGTTCACAATTTGAGGTTTTGACAAGAGGGGAGGGTTAAGAATTTCTTTGATACAAAGTAAAACGCCACCTCCATTTCGATTTATTCGGCTTTTCTCAAACATTACATAACCTGGAAGTGAATACTCTGCTAAAAAGTCTCTATCTTCTGTATTGAGCCAAGATTCTGTTATGCCAATCACATCATAATTTTCTGTAAACACTAGCTCCTCTAAATCTGAAAATTTATTGCGTATGCTACGAGCGTTTGCATAGAAAACCTTTAAATTTGTTATTTTAGAACTCACGGAACGCTCTTTAATAATATTTTTGGTTCTTGTCAGATCTACATTTATGTTCATGGCTGTCCTCGGTCCTCGCTGTCTTCGGTCCTTATCGCTGGTGGTCCTCGGTTGCCTCTGTTTTTTTCTTGGCGTTGGATGATTTATGTCACTGCTGCTTCTTCTCGGATGGCATTTTTTGATCCATGGCTGCGGACTGCTTCGTGTAGGAGACGACCCATGCATGCTGAACCCACAGGGTTTAGATGAGTGCCATCCTTGTGGAACAGAGTAGGCTGGTTGTAGAAGTTGTCCCAGAGGTTGATGAATTCAACTTCTTCCCTCAGACACAAATATTTTAGACGGCTATTTGTGCTGAAGGCCTTGTCGTAGAATTTGTCAGGTGCGTCGATCTTGGGGAGAATGCCTGAGATGATGATATTCCTTGACTTGTTTTTGTAGTGCTGGATCATCTTGCGATATTTCTCCATCAACTCTTCGGATCTGGTGCGCATGACGTCATTTGAACCAGCATGGATGACAAAAAGGGTATTTTCATTTGCATCCTTTGTGGTATCTTCGAAGGCTTCCACAATGTCGTCCAGTCCAGCTCCTGGGATGCAAAATCTTTTTCGTTGATTTGAGACTCTGTCGCAGAACTCTTCTACCTGTCATCGTAGGATGGAATCCCCAACGAGCCTGGTCTCTTCTGGTTCGTCTTCCATCTCTACCAATATCTCAAATCTGTTTGACATTGTGACTGGTAGATGAGACCTTTTCTGCGTTGGCCGTGCACCGTTCCTCACTGGTGTAAATTCGGAAACCTGTGGTGGCGGGACTCTACGTACAGGTCGGGGAGAGGAGTGGTTAGAACGGGGGCGAGGGGTTGGTACTGTTCGTGCTAGCAGGCTTCTTGCACGAGGAGTGGGGGAGAGACTAAGGTGAACAGGGCGGCTGTCCTGGTTTGATGTCGGCTCAGGTTCGTCAGAAGCATCTGCTGCAGTGTCTACTGCAGGTGTTGGATTGTTGGCAGATGACGTTGGGGCGGTGGTGGATGCTGGAGTTAGTGATACTCCAACGTTGAGTGTTACAAACTCTTGGAGTGATTCCAGCTTCCTGGTGAGGGCGTTGATCTTGTTGTGGGCTTCATCCAATTTTGCTGTCAAATCCTCTCGTTGCTGGCAGAGTCGGCAGACTTGTGGATCGGCAGGAGCAAACATGGAAGCACCAAACCTACCGGCGCAGTTCGTACAGGCACGAGGCATGGTGGCGATCACTTTCTTCAGATCACTTCACTCACTTAAAAACACTTAACTCACTTTAAAAACATTAAACTCCCTTTAAAAACACTTCACTCCCTTCAGGTCGCTTCACTTACTTAAATAGGCCTAACCGAAAACAAAAATGTTGAAATACACACAAATAGGTTATCAGCGGTGATAGCCTAACCGAAAATTAAAACAAAACAAAATTAAATTTGAATACGCAGTGATAGCCGAACCGAAAACAATTTTATGTTTATTTAAACAGAAATAGGCCACCAGGGGTTATAGCCTATCCTAACCGAAAACAAAAATTATGAAATACCGGTACGCAGAAATAGGCCACCAGCGGTGATAGCCTAACTGAAAATTTAAAAATTGAAGTACGCAGAAATAGGCCACCAGGGATGATAGCCTAGACTAACCGAAAACAAAAATTATGAAATACCGGTACGCAGAAATAGGCCACCAGCGGTGATAGCCTAGAGTAACCGAAAACAAAAATTATGAAATACCGGTACGCAGAAATAGGCCACCAGGGGTGATAGCCTAGACTAACCGAAAACAAAAATTATGAAATACCGGTACGCAGAAATAGGCCACCAGCGGTGATAGCCTAACTGAAAATTTAAAAATTGAAGTACCGTACGCAGAAATAGGCCACCAGGGATGATAATAATAATAATAATAAGCATGTTACTTATTTCTCATAAGCGCCAATTTTTCCGAAGAATTCACTAGCGCTCGAAAAGAGAAAGAAAAAAGAACAAAAATCAATGCATCAAAAGAATCAAAATGATAGCCTAGACTAACCGAAAACAAAAAAGTATGAAATATGCAGAAGTAGGCTACCAGGGGTGATAACGTACCTAAAAAGCAAAACAAATATATATATATATATATATATATAATAGAATATGTAACTAAATATACAATTCACCAAATAGAGATTATATAAAAATAAAGTGTAACTGCACACAAGGGGTTAATATACTGTATCAACAGATGGCGCTGGTGTCAGTGTAGGCTAGTCAAGCAGGATTATATTTAGATAAACAAAGTTATCAGTCAAAGGTTACTACAAGATCATGCAAGCAACAACTAAAATTACAGATATATATATAGGTACAGTAGGATACTGAATACGATAACTACTAGAGTTAATAAGAAAATACAAAGCTAGGTCGATTAGAGGTGCGCGTGCGTCGTCTGCTACAAGCTAGGATAACAAATGTAAACAACAATGTTTATCAGTCAGAAAAGCAATAAAATAACATGCACGGCAACTACAGAACTATGTGGAGGTTAAACAAGCACTTAACCTCTCCGCGGCGCACAGGGGGTTTTCTACAGGGTAAGACTGTGCGCACCTATGATGATTTTGGGACCTATTGCCAATTTCGATAAAAAGTACATCATCGTGTACGGAATGTTTGCGTGCATCGGCCCATATATATTTGACCCCCCAAAAAATGTCTGGGGGGGGTAGGGGAACGGTCCGTAGTTGAAAAATGTGGAGCGAATGGCACCGCGCGGCTAGATTGTCATCGAGCGGCGAGATTTCCCGGCCGAATTTTCACACGCCCAGGGGATAGAAGGAGAGGGAGGAGGGGGTGGGTTACCGCGTATTATCACGTATATCTCCTTTTTGGAGCCCTTTTAGGCTATTTAGAGTATGTATACGTGTGTAGGCCACCCATATAACAATGAATATGCCTCATAGTGACCAAAAATTGCAATATATAAGGGAATTATAAGATAATTTTTAGGCGGGAATGAAGATGTGTTGGAGGTTTGGCGGCAATTTATGAGCTGAGAGTGTGGTTTACGCCATACATATCACGTATATCTTGTACATAGAGCACTGTCATGCTATAATACAGACTTGTACGTATGTATACGTGCCATATATCAAAATATATACCGCATATAGACCAATTCATGCGATATTTACGCACATTATCAATGAGTTTCTATGCGTGAACCAAGGTGTGAGTGAGTTGTGCTGGGAATGAAAGGGGGAGAGGGTGTGTTACGCCATAAATATCACGTAAATCTTGTATTTAGAGCACTGTCATGCTATAATACAGACTTGTACGTATGTATACGTGCCATATATCAAAATATATACCGCATATAGACCAATTCATGCGATATTTACGCACATTATCAATGAGTTTCTATGCGTGAACCAAGGTGTGAGTGAGTTGTGCTGGGAATGAAAGGGGGAGAGGGTGTGTTACGCCATAAATATCACGTAAATCTTGTATTTAGAGCACTGTCATGCTATAATAAAGACGTGTACATATGTAGGCGTCCCATATAACAAGGAATATACCGCATATAGCCCAATTGATGCGATATTTACGCAAATTGTGAATGTGTTTCTAGCAGACGGAAGCCTGAAAGGGTGGGTTGGGGGTGGGTGGGTGGGAGGGAGGCATGCAGGGGTGCAGTGAGTGAGTGAGTGAGTCGTGGAGAGATGGAAGTCAGGCAGATCTCTAGATAGATAACCAGCTTTGTGATAATTGTGGAGGCGCCCCAGGCGTATTGATGTCTTGGTATTTTGAACCTTATGTCTACCAGATGGCTGGTGTTCGTTGCCATCAACAGGTCTACAATAACATGAGTCAGGAATGGAGAGAGAGAGAGAGAGAAACTGAGACATGCGTATGTCGTACGTATAAATGGACTTCAGAATTGCATTTTTATGCAAGCAGATATTGCATTTTAGACACATGTGAAGTACCACAGAAACATGTAGGCCATTGACTGTAAATAAAGTACTATATTATAGACCACCAGCGACGGTGCTGAGTCAACACAGGCAGATTGCCTTTTGTGATAAAGGGCTAAATATAGAATGGTGTCTCCTTACACTTGCGAAAGGGTAGATTGCCACCAGAGAAACGTTTACTTATTTATTTCGAAGTAATATGCAATCTAAATGTATATTCGAGACCTACTGCAATTATTTGTATGACAGTCATGACTATGTATAATCCAATATACGCGCATAGGCGAGACATAAGAAAGCTGGTTGAGCAATTTTCGACACCCACACAGTTATTATTCTTTTTTATTTACAATATTATACAATACAAATGTATTTGTGAAGAGTATTTTATCCATTATTGTATTTATACCAATTTTGTTCCCAGACAGAGCTGCTGTTGCTGGTGTAGCTGGGGCATAAAGGAGCGGCAAGGGTCACCTCGTGACCGCTTGACCGTGTGAAAATGAGTGGAGTCGCACTGAGAGGGGCAATTTTGCTGAGTGTTTGGGCAATTTTTGACAGAATAAAGTTATATAATTACTAATTCTTGACAGAGACAAACTTTTATAAACCTTGGCATGATATAATTGATAATCCCATCAATTTACAAACGTAAATTGGTGGGATAATTCATTTTTGTTTGTATATTGTCATTTCGATTGTAGACACGAAGTTTTGAGTGATATTTGGTATGAGCTCCTGTGGCATGGTTGGTAAGGTCGCGGACTGGAAAATTCAAAGTGTCGTAGGGTAGTGGGATCGAATCCAGGAAGTGGGGAAGGTTTTACATTGTCTAGAAAAATTTTGATAAATTTTTTTTTTACAAGATCATGCCATTGTATTCAAACAATATGAAATATTCATAGAATATATCATATTGTAAGAATACAATGACATGACCTTGTTTTTTTTTTTTTTTTTTATTGTTTTTTTTTATTATCTTAGTAGGTTTGACAGGATTTATTGAAACATATTTATTTTTGTACAATTCATTTGAGGTAAGAAAATAATTATATACACATTACTTTGGCTAATAACAAACATATATATTGATATACTAAAAAAATAAGGCATATTACATGTAAATCTTTGAAACTTATAAACTAAATAATGAAACATACAATTATATAATGTAAAAGCTATATCACAGGGACATCTTTGGAACTTATACATTATATAATATATATGTTACATTATGAGGTAGCGTGATCAATTAGGTCAGGTCAGGTAAGGTAGGGGCGCGAGTCCAGGGCAGGGCAGGGCAGGGGGCGAGTCCAGGGCAGGGCAGGGGGCGAGTCCAGGGCAGGGCACGGGGCGAGTCCAGGGCAGGGCAGGGCAGGGGGCGACACTCAGTAGTTCTTGAAGGTGTGGTAGTCCCTGAAGCAGTCACCCAGGCAGAGTGGAACTTTGCACTCGGCGCACATTGAGGTGACTCTTTTCGTGACATGGGGTTTCCTGACACTGGAGCTGCAGACGGTGCACTGCGCCTGCCTGTGACGAGTGCCAAGCATCTCAGTGTTGATGGGGTAGTGTCTTTCGACACCCAGCTGGATGCGGTCAGGAACGTGATCCCCACGCCATGCCGTACGTCTGTGAGTGGTGGTGCCATACTTCTCCAGGAGTTGGTAGGAGACGTTGTAGACGAACTCCCGGAATTTCAGCTTCTGGTTTGGGGCCATATCCTTTTTCACCAACCACAAGTTGTAGGCGTTCAGCATCGTTATATCAACTAGGTGGAGGAAGAGCTTGTGATACCACTTCACAGTCTTCCTCAGACACTCAACGCCTGACAGCTGACAGTCAGACTTGTCCACCAGGCGCATGTTTTTAGTGTAGTCCACTACCATGTCGGGCTTGTAGATTGTCTTCCTGGTTCGGTAGTGGATTTTGCCAGAATCCACCTGGGCACCAGTGTGGACGGTGGAAAGCAGGTGGACGTCTCGCTTATCCTTCCACTTCAGGGCTATCACTTTCCCACACTTCTCGAGCTGCTTGTATTTCTGCCCCTTTCGTCGCCTTCTTCGCACATGCCTCTCGCGGTGTTCCTGGGCCAGGTCGTCTTCTGAAGGTGTGTCACTGGAGGAGGCATCTGTGAGAGGAATGACATCACCTGTGAACTTTGGCATAAACTTTCTTGTCTTTCTGACAGTCCCACATGACCCCGTTTGGTTGTCTTGAAGAAACTGGCAGAGAGCAGGAGAAGTATACCAGTTGTCAGTGTAGATGATGTGGCCTTTGCCCAGGTAAGGTGCCAACATTTTCCTGACGATGGCACCTGACATGCCCATGGGGTCATTGGCAGCGGCTTTCGGTACGTCAATGTCAGTTCCTGTATACACGATCATGTCAAGCACTATTCCAGTTTCACAGTCGCACAACACGAAGAGCTTGATTCCGAACCTATGCCTTTTCAAGGGGATATACTGCTTGAAAACAAGACGTCCTTTGAAGAGCACGAGCGACTCATCAATCACCAAATTGAGGAAGGGGTAAAAGTATTTCCTATACCTCTCCAACAACATGGTGAACACATCCCGAACTTTCCATATCCTGTCAATCCTGTTAGGATTTTCGTTGTCTGCAAAGTGCATAAATCTTAGCAGCAACAAAAATCTGTCACGAGTCATGAACTTATTGAAAGTTGGGGTGGCGATGAGAGGGTCGTGCTTCCAATAATGTTGCAACACATGCTTCTTGATCAGAGGCATGAGGAACAACAAGGCAAAGAACGTCAGAAATTCTTCCACAGTCGTATCCACCCAGCCTCGTATTCTCGCTTTTGGAGAAAGGACGTCCAATCTGCCAAACACCCACCTGTAGTAGGCGTTTGTTTGGGCAACGATGTACGTCATTACCTCCATGTCGAAAAAAGCGAGGAAGAAGTCGCTTTCGTTCGCTTGATCATCACAGGGCCAGTCGTCAGTTGTTCCTGACGTCCCAGGATTGAACTGGGGCACGTCAGGTACAAAATTGACCCCGTCAGACCAATCGAACGAAGGCAGCTCAGGGATCGGAATGTCGTCTGCGTCTGCTTCATCGTCTGAAATATCGCTTCCATGGTCGCGATACAGCACTTCATCATCATTACCCTCCTCTTCACTTGACAGACGATGCCTTTCCTCATTTTCGTCACCGACGTCGGACTCACTCCCACTGTCCACTCCCAAATCCCCCCACCCTTGGTCCCGTGCTAGGGCTTCGTCGTCGAAACCCGGGCTGCCAATGTCCTGCGAATCACCATCAAACAGCAGGGCGGCATACTTTGATGGTGTCAGAGTTTTCCGGGTCACTTTGGCACGTGCGGGAGTCTTATGGACAGGGACAGCAGAGGCGGTGGCAGGGGCGGCGGCAGGGGCAGCAGTGGTGCGTGGCCTTGATGGCAAGATGATGGTGGTGCCTGTCGCCCTTCTCTCTGTTCCTTGGGCAGGGGCAACAGGGGCAGCAGGGCCGGCAGGGACACCAGGGCCAGCAGGGCCAGCAGCCGCTTTCCCAGTCGCTTTCCCTCTCCCTTTCCCCTTCCCCTTCCCCTTCCCTGTTCCTTGGGCAGGGGCGGCTGGTGGTGGTGGTGGTGGTGGTGGTAGGGGCACTGTGGCTGGCGTACGGGTTCTCTTCCCTACGCCCGTGCCTTTAATTTTTCCTGCCCCCGCAGGTTCTGCAGCCCTAGGGAGGCCTCCTGCGTCGCTGGTACCGGTGGCAGGGGCGGCAGGGCCAGCCGGGCCAGGGGCGGCTGGTGGTGGTGGTGGTGGTAGGGGCACTGTGGCTGGCGTACGGGTTCTCTTCCCTACGCCCGTGCCTTTCATTTTTCCTGCACCCGCAGGTTCTGCAGCCCTAGGGCGGCCTCCTGCGTCGCTGGTACCGGTGGCAGGGGTGGCAGTGGTGGTTGTTGCAGTGGCCTGGGTCGTGGTGGCAGTGTCCCGAAAGACCAATGACCTCTGTGCCATTGCCCTGCTTGCACGTGTTTTTCGTGCTTTGGGTGCTGGTGCTTCGTCCTCTGAGCTGTAGGGCGTGTCGTACTGGTAGCTAGGGTCTTTAGCAGCCACCCTCTGCCTTCCACGGCGGCTAACACCACCAGAAGGAGGGCTGGTTGTGTCATCAGGGAGCGATCGTGAGGGACGTGTGGGCTCCATGACTAGTGCGTGGTTACTGGCGCGGTGGTGCTTGCACGAGTGCGGGGCGAGCGTTTGGCGGGGTGGTGTCGAGAGTTGACATGTAGTACTATACCCACACCAATTTTTAGCCGCCTGGCTATAAACGCGCGGTTTTGGTACGTGTTCAAAGGCTCTGCTCTTAAGAGTCTCCCCGCAGTGCGCCGGGGGAACTCTTATGAGTCTCCCCGCAGCTCCCGGGTTAAGGAAGCCATATAGGCCAGGAAATAAGCACCAAAAAAGTGCCGAGGTTGGACAGAAATGTTAACAAAGCAATTTCACCTGAAATGGGTTCTTTGGAGATATCTCTAACCACACAAAAAAGTCCACTCAAATCCACCCATGGCAAATACTTGTTTTCACTGAAAATCCTAGATGCCCGCCGCCACGGAAGGTAAAATATTGAAATAGGTATAACTTTGCTGAAAATCAACATAGAAACACAAATAAAGTGTCTAATCCTACTAATTTTGAGGTGCTCTTTCACTTGGAAATATTTTCAAGGTCATATAAGGTGGCATTCATGCTCAAACGTCAAAATCAACGTAATTTTTGGTATAATATTGAAGGGAAATGTGAAAATTATATGATCCTCTGAACATATCTGTGCGACTATTACACCAGTACGATTGAGAAATGTATATACGTGTATGCAACGCATTTAGTAATACTTTTGTCTTTTATTTCCAGATCTGAGATTGTGATGGCATCCCCCAAGACAGATGCGGCGTGTTTAATTTGTACTGACACTATTTCATTTAAGAACGATGAATATTCCAGCGTTGGACGCAAAGGCCTCACTTCCATTAATAAATTCACCCATTGACACAATGAACTATAAGTAAAGGACGATATTTAAACATGAAAAACCATGATAAGAATGCCTCTCCCTCTGAAGGGAAAGGTGTATGCCTCATGTGTTAGAAGTGCAATGACGTATGCCTCAGAAACATGGGCCATTAAAGTAGAGGATGTCAACAGAATGGAACGTAATGAGATGAGAATGGTGAGATGGATGTGTGGGGCCAGGCTGCAGGATAGAATAACACACCAGAAATTCAAAACCTCATCAGACAACGCGACATACTGAAACACTCCCCACCACCCCACGCACAAGACATCACACAACAAATTCAAACACACAACACCCAAACTAACAACAAAATACAAGAACAACAAAAACTAAATTAGAATAACTTCCTACAAACACTTGATCACAAAACAAACCCCAAAAAAATCTACAAAACACTAAACAGCATCACACTTTCCAACAGCAACACAACACAATCACATGCTGCAATCACAACAACAGACTCTACTCCTTCATGTAAACAACAAGCAAACACTCTCATCAATCACTTTTCACATGTCAGCCACCTAAAACCTCACAAAGACGACCGACGTGTCATCCGACGTAAGAGACAATTCCCCACAGACCCTGACTATACACCCTTCACCAATCACCAGACAAAGCATATCATCAACAATCTCAAGCACTCACCCGCCTGTGGCCTAGACAACATAAGCAACATACACCTCAGACACCTGGGACCACAAGGCATACAAGCACTCACTAACATATCAAACTACAGCTATTCACACAACACAATACCAGACATTTGGAAGCATGGTATCATCATCACATTCCCCAAACCCAACAAAGACCCCACGCTACCCTCCTCGCACCGCCCCATCACACTCCTTTGCTCCCCCTCCAAAGTCATGGAATGCCTAGTATTATAACTAATTACACCTGACCTACCCCTAGCTCCAACACAACATGGCTTTAGGCCACTGCACTCCACAAACACTCTTCTCACAGACCTTACACAAAGAGCTTTCGACGGCATCAACTCAGCTAGACCACCACACAGATCACTATTAGCCACACTCGACATTAGTAAAGCCTTCGATGCCATCCCCCGCCACAACCTAACAAACAAAATCTACAACACAAACATGCACAACACAAAAAGGTGGCTGGCCAACTTCCTAGCAGGCAGATGTGCACACGTTCTGTACACCAATTTCTTCAAGCAGAATCCCCTACTCTCCTTTTTTTGACAGAGACTCAAGTAACATCCACATCTGACACGTCTAGATTTAATTTTCCAGGTTATCAACTGCTCCAAAATTTCAGACCTAAAGGAGGTGTATGTTGCTTCGCAAAATCTGAAATTGCCCTGGAGGAGGTTACTAGTTTCAATTGTCCCTATTTTGATTATTCTATATACAAATTAATTTCTGCTGGTAAATTTAAATACATATGTTGCATCTACCGTTCCCCAAATACTCCTCCAGAGCAAAGTCTTTTTGATTCTCTGTCCTCACAACTCAGTGTCCTCAACTTAAATGCTTCTTCTGAAATCACTGTGTTGGGTGATTTTAATGTCCATAATGTTGAATGGCTCACTCATTCAGCCAGGACTGATGATGCTGGTCTTGAATGTGAGCTATTTGCAGACTCATTTAATCTCACTCAACTAGTCAACCAACCCACCCGTGTACCAGATAATCCTAATCATAATTCCCACCTACTGGACTTATTTTTAACAACCAATTCAGAAAATTATGATGTTACAGTGAGGTCACCGCTTGGATCTTCTGATCACTGTCTGATACAGGCCACCTGTCTATCACCTACCACACCTTCCCACTCTGAACCTGTTTTGGTGACTAAATGGCATTACGATAGGGCAGACTGGGAGGGTCTTCAAGGTTTCTTTATTGATATTCCCTGGACCTCTTTCTTTTCTAATGATGCACACTCCACCTTGAGCCACATACAAGATTTTGTAAAAATTGGAATGGAAACTTTTATTCCTCATCAAAAGTACAGTAAAAGATCTAATTCACCTAAATGGTTTGACCATAATTGTGCTAGAGTAACTGAACAAAAAGCAATAGCCTACAATGCATACACAAGATCAAAAACACATGAAGCCTTTAATTACTTTAGAAACATCAGAAATCATGCCAAAACTGTATTAAACCTAACTAAATCAAACTTTCTCCACAAGCAGGCAAATAAACTTCTAAATAATCCAAATGATAACAAAATATTTTGGTCTACTCTTAACTCATTTAAATCCAACTTCACTACTGCTTCATCCATTCCACCATTAAAATCTCCGACTGGCAATCTTGTAAGTGACCCACGAGGTAAAGCTAACCTTCTTGCGGATATTTTCTCCACCAACTCAACCTTAGATGAAATAAATCAAGATGTCCCTGTACTTAATTTTAATTCGCCTGAAATTCCCTCACTTAAGATCCACACCAGACATGTCAAAACTATTTTGCAGAATCTCTCGGTAGATAAGGCTCCTGGTCCAGATGAAATTCCTCCAATAGTACTTAAGAATTGCTCCTTGGTGCTCGCTCCTGTATTGGCAAAATTTTTCCGTCTGTGTACTCATACCTCATGCTTCCCAGTACCCTGGAAAGAAGCAAACATCCATCCAGTTCCTAAAAAAGGTGCCTCTTCAGATCCATCAAACTACAGACCAATAGCTATAACTTCCACTCTTGGTAAAGTCTTTGAAATTATATTAAATAATCACATAATTAAGCATCTTGAGAATAATAAATTAATCAGTGATAGGCAATATGGTTTTAGACGATGTCGATCAACTGCAGACATGCTTTGCCTTCTTACGCATCAAATCAACCAAGCTACAGACCAACATGGTGAAACACATACAATAGCACTGGATATATCAAAGGCATTTGATAGAGTCTGGCATCAATCCTTATTGTCGAAGATGTCACACTACGGCCTTGCATCATTAGTTCCACTAATTTCTTCATAACAGAAAAATATGTGTAATGGTAGATGGCCTTATTCTCAATTTCACTCAATAAATGCTGGTGTTCCCCAGGGATCAGTTTTGGCCCCAATTCTGTTCCTCATTCATATCAATGATCTCATATCTACCACTCATAATCTAATACATTCCTACGCAGATGACTCAACACTCCACAGTTCCTTCACATTTACCAATTCTTTCACCCAACCCGTTCTTATAAATTCAAAATAAACACTGCAATTTCTCTGAACCAGGACCTTTCTAGAATTAATGGATGGGGACAAAAGAATCTAGTTTCCTTTAATGCACAGAAAACCAAGTACATTCAATTTTCTAACCGACAGAATCTCACTGACTCCCATATATTTTTTAATGATGTAAATATTCCCACTTCCCCTAGTATTGACATTCTCGGTGTAACATTAAACTACTAACTTGAGCTGGACACATTATGTTAGAAGCATTGCTAAGAATGCCTCTAAAAAACTGGGACTCCTGTACAGAGTTCGAGAATTCTTCACTGGCGAGCAGTTGGCCGTGATATATAAAAGTCATGTGCGTTCTCAGATGGATTACTGTTCACCTCTGTGGGGTGGAAGTGGAGTGGTTGCATTGAGGCAGTTGGACAAAATTCAAAATAAAGCTATTAGATTAATCAATAACCCTGCAATCACACAGGACCTTCCTACATTATCCATACGAAGAAACGTTGCATCCCTTGCATTATTCTACAGATATTTTCACAGCAATTGTTCCGAGGAACTTGCTTCAATTGTGCCGCCTCTCCACATCTTTCCCCGTAGAACTAGGGCAGCTGAGAGCGCCCATGAATTTACACTTTCTCCTCCACAATGCAGAACTTCTGCTTATCAGAATTCATTTATCCCCAGAGCTACTACTCTTTGGAATTCACTTCCCTCGAATTGGTTTCCACAAACTTACAATCTACAAATGTTTAAATCCAGTTGTTACAAAACATTTTATGAATGGAGGATGCCTTTAGGCACATGGACCTTTTTGTTTTATCTGTGTTTTTCCTTCCTCCGTTCATTGTCTCTTAAAAAAAAAAAAAAAAAAAAAAAAACGTATCTTTTGTCGGTCAGTCATCTAAA